>CABEEJ010004201.1:0-16370 GCA_901482245.1 Timema douglasi
GTAGAGTTCCAATCCTGTGTGTAAGTATTGAGTAGGTCAATTGAGTTCCCTATTACTGAGACAATACTGCCTGTGAGAGCTGAGAATGTCATTCAAATTCCCATTCACTGAAACAATCCTTCCTGTGAAAGGTAATCACGCCAGTCGAGTTTCCTAGCACTGAGACTATGGCTGTATCCGAATAGTCAAGTACACTTGATATGATGCAGTCTTGATAATTTTACACTTCTCGTGGTTTTCATAGTGAAGACTACATCAAACTATTCCAACGGCAACACACTTGGGCCCACAGTGCTGCTTCCTACCGAATAATTTGTGTAAGTCGGTGTTCTTGCAGACGAAACGATAATACTAAAACAATTGCCAGTCAAACACCGCACCAACGCCGTATGGCTCGTAGCTTTCGTATCCATGGTTACCAAGACCTCGAGAAAACTGCATCAGACTAGTCCGCAACTATTTGGACAGATCTACACTTGGTCACGTGATTGCCAATGCAGCTATCAACGCCACGAGCCAACGCGACGTCGCATAAGTAGACTATTCGGATACAGCCAATCCTACATGTGAAAGGTGATCACGCCAGTCAAGTTTCCTAGAACTGAGACAAGATAGCTAAAGAAAAGAAGAAAAGATAAATAACCTATTGATGCACGTTCGTGACTTACCGTGGTGTAAATTTCGGCGTACATTAGCCAGACGCTCCCGGATCCTGCGATACGCCCCTCGGACACGCCGGCCTAGCCCTCTGAAACAACCACCGAAACATCCACTGCTCATTATCGTTTAATTCTCTGAAATAATTTACTTTCTTTTTCACAAACTCAAACTAACGTCATTTATGGTTCTCCGAGAAGACACCACAAATATTTATTTTGCTAGGCAACGGGTGCAACAAAATTTGTTTCTAGGAAGACTGAACAAACCTTGTAGAATCGCTATTGATATACTCATAAATCCTTTAGTATGATATAATTGGCATTGGAGTACAGTCAATTTCCTTTTGTTTTAATACATAATATTTGATTCATCAATGAAAAAACTGTGTAATAAATCAAGATTTAAATCTATATTAATTTATAAAATTAGATTCTTTGTTAATTTATTTGAATTCATTATAATGCTGAAAACCTTACAAAAATAATTTCCTTATTTATTTTATTTCAACCATGGCCTTCTTCGTCAAGTAGTATAAATATTCAAAGTAATGTTTCATTTAACATTAAAAACACCGTATCTCAAACAAAGAAGAAAAATTTTAGTCGTGTAAAGACTTAATATAATCTGAAATCATAACAGTTTTTAACACACTTAGTGACTTGATGTTAAACTGATTTTCTTTTTGTTTTGTAAAAAAATGCTTTGTTTAATACACACAAGGTTAATTTTATATATTTATAACTAGTTATGACCCACAAAGTACTGTTGTTTTACATTTAATTGACAGTCTATCTAATTGACAGTATATCATCAAGATATTTAAGATGAAATGTTTTGGAGATATTTGTGGTATAATAAAATTATAAATTTATTCAAGTAAAGCCAGCTACTGAGAATAGACGTTAAGAGACCACTTATGATTACCATCATGATTAATAAATAAGCAGTTTTCTTTATTAGTCATAACTCATTTCCAAGGTGATTAAATTTGTTGATTACTCCTTTTATTAGCAATAACAGACAATTATTTTTTACGCAATGGATTTTAAATATTTAATATTATTTCGTTGTAGAAGTGTGTCCCTCTACTTGAAATCTGTTAAAGTTTCTAAGCTTTCTTAGGGAGCTGTGTTGGTATTCTAAAATCAATATAAAATTTGTTACTACTCTTGATTCCCCATATTAGGGATTGAATTTTAACATAGCACTTTTACCACATTATTAATCACGCCAACACTCCTTCCTCCATGGTTCATCGAATCATGAACACATTTTAAATTTCCAATATGTTTTTGTAGAATTTAAATGAAAACTTATTTCTGGAATTCTCTAGGATTTACATTTATGGTACAAACGCTTTCGCTCTCACGTGTTTGAAAGTACGACCTTATAAGGAAGTCCAGAAACTTTCTTCTATAATATTATATTCCCAGCTCACAGAAAAGAATACCTTCTCGGGAAAAACCAATTTTGAAGGATAAAAAAAAACTGCCAGGAGCTACTAAAATCCATATTCTAAGATATACGGGTCTGGCTACTCTTTAGTTCCAGTGGTCAGACATTGAAGCCAAATGGCGTTAGTGTCGCTATCTTAGAGGTTACACTCTTGCAGATGGCTCAATGTCGAGGCAAATCAACAACACTTGCCTATCACTCTTACTCGTTTCGTTCTTGCATACAGTCTATAAAATTTCAATGTCATTTTATTATTCCAAAAATGAGATTTAAACGTAGTAATTTGGTACTTCCGTCTTTATAATGGTCCCAGGTTCGTTTACCTACTTCAAGTAGATTTTTTCAAATACTTTATTTGACTTAAGCGCCAAGAAAATTATTGATAATATCTATCATCCCAAAATATGATTTAATTACATTACTGTAGTAATATTTCTTGCAGAAACATATTGATTGTTACCACCAAGCTGTAGTACATTTATATTAAGAGAGTTTGTATGCCATGATGTGAGCAGTTTCAGTCCTCTATGAATAATTTCATAGTTTTGTGGTAAGTGCCATTAAGTTCTTGATTTACAACTGACGTGCATACGTTTATTTTGTACATATAATAATAGAAATGTGTAGTAAAAACTGTTGACCTATTGGTCAATGTATCAGACGCGGGATGTAGTGTGTAATGGCGCCGTGAACGACTCGCTCGCGACGCAAGAGTCGTTCGTTCACAGCTCTCGTATAATAGTCGTCCAATTCGAATGGCTCGTTCACGAGCGACCCATCACTACAACGATCTTTTGTCTTGAGATTTCAAACACGTACGCTATTGTTATATGAAAAATTTTACTGTCTGCGTAAATGTTTGCTCAGGTAAGATTTGCAAATGATCTCTATTCTGAGATATTAGAAATAAATTATGTCTAAGATCTAAACGGCGAGGATGCAACTATTAAAGAAAATCAAGTTTGCTATGAATTAATAAATTGAGAATAGGGTCCCAATGCCAGTGGTGGACACTCCTCTAGTAGTGGACACACAACTCACATTTTAGTCATTTTACAGTCAACCAACAGGTCAATTTGATATTTTTTACTCTTGATCGTTTCCCTAGGTTATTTTTTGTAAGCTGATTTGTCATTGGTTGACGCACACACATTTGTATCAAGAAGAAGTCGAATTTAATGGCTGCTTGTTTATCTCATGTAGATTTTCTTCTCTAAGAAGGTAAGGGCCAAAAATTAATTATCTTTCATAGTCCATGTCAAAAGTGATTAAATTAGCTATTTTAAGTGCTAAAATGTAAACTTAATGGTTTAAACTAACATAGTAGACATTTTAACTTATATACAGAGTAATTAATGTGGTATCCACTACCAAAATTATAAGTTGTGAAAAATTATATAATGGACACCAAGGTGTTCACCACATAATTTATTATGAATGTCCACTATATAGCTCTTAGTTTCAATCATGGACACTATGTGACTATTATTATTGATTTTTAAATCCACTCAGCTGTCACTATAGAAGTATTAATTTAATACTGTTTGTAAACAACAGCTGTAGTAAGTGTTAAGGCTTAGGGCCTACAGGAAAGGTAGACATTTTGATATTTTTAACTATTAGCCTCTTAAAATGTCAATACTCTTACTAAAATTTTTAATAAACCAGGCCCCTAAATATTGATAAAGTATTTTTTCAGATTTTACAAACAATTCTGAGATCGAGAAGAGAAACAACATGCACAAAAAAACACACGCACAAACCCACAAAAAATAGGGCGTTATTTAATTATCCTGAAGAGGTTATGCAGAATGCAATCATTGCAGTGAGAAATGGAATGTGTAAAAAAAAGCAGCTATAAGCTATTAAATACCTCGTTCCACATTAATAAGAAAACTTTAAGGCACTGTGCCAGAGTGTCGGAAGATTGGACCTTCACATATTTTAACTACTGTAGAAGAGGACATACTAGAAAATTGGGTCCTTGGCCTTGAACGTAAAGGATTTTCTATCACTCGGCAAATGTTATTAAATGCTGTAAAAATGGCTCTTGATGAAAACAAACGTAAAAATCAATTTAAAGACAATTTGCCTGGACAAATATGGTTCAAGTAATTCTTAAAAAGACGCCCAAAAGTATCAGAGAAACACGCAGAAAGCCTCACACTTGCTCGTGCTTCAGTAAGTAAAGAATAAATTCAGAAATGGTTTAAAGAAATAGACCAAACAATGATTGAAGATGGCACAAGAGCATATTTTAAATCATCCAGAGCACATATTTAATGCGGATGAATCTGGCTTCATGCGGTGCCCAAGGACTGGGAAAGTCTTAGGCCCTCGCAAAAAAGGAGACCTATACTGTACAGTCCCTTACAATGAAAAAGAGTAGTTGACTGTAATGGGGTGTTTTTCAGCAAATGGAGAAAAAGTGCCACCAATGCTAATTTATCCATACAAACGCTTACCACGAGAAGTTGCGAAAATTGTACCAAATGATTGGGCATTTGGTTTATCTGAATCGGGGTGGATAAATAGCGAGTTTTTTAAAAATATTTATCTAATCATTTTGTGAATTATCTTGATACACATAATATTCAAAGACTTGTAGTTCTATTTGTTGACGGCCATCGCTCTCACCTTTCACCTCAAGTGAGTGAATTTAGTAGTGATAAACAACACTGTACTCATTTCACTGAACCCAAACAGTACACACATGCCCCAGCCAGCAGATGTACGTGTTTTTAAACCTCTTAAGGATGGATGGAAAGAGACAGTATACAAGTGGAAATTTCCAAATGATGTAACCAGAAAAACATTTGCCCCAATTCTATCTGAAGTTTTCAATGCTAAAGCCACACTGACTGTTATAGTGAATGGGTTTCGATCTACTGGTATTTTTCCATTTTGCAGTGAGAGTGTTAATTATGAAAAGTGTGTCAAAAATATTGAAGTCGTCAATCCTTTCAATGAGAAAAAAAGGGGATTTGTGAGCAAGAATTATGATTTTCTACATATTTTGGAAGCAAATATTGATGTTGACCTTACACATTTCAAAAGTGTAGAAGATGGTTGGGATTGGAATGGGGCAGAAACCACCAAGGAATTGTTTTATATCTGGAGAGCTTTCAAGATAGATACAACAAACGCTGACATTTATGAACCTAGGGCTATATCGCCAATAACAATTCTAACACCTTAATCCAATAGGTCTATGACAATCATGGTTCGTGACACATCTTCATCTGTCTTAAATAACCCCTGCCAAATCCTTCACCTTCTCCTTCCTTGTCAGGATGTTCAACCAGTCATACTATTGTTCCCAAACAAAACCAAAACGGGAGAAGATTGGCTCTGTAAAAAGTGTAAAAGCAACTTTAATGAGGAAAAGAAAAATAAATTACACAGGAAGTGTTTTGAATGTGATAAATGTAATGATACCTATCACTTTAAATGTGTGCCCAAAACACATATTGATGCATTTGGTTTAGATGAAAGTGAAGATGATGACGATGTTACATTTTACTGTCTGGAGTATGGAAAAACTTATAGATTCTGATGATGGCATTGATTTTTATGATTAATAAATTCACTAACTTGGTTTTAGATGTACCACTATAACAGAAACACTTAAAATTAAAGTGAATAATGTTTACTGAACTTTGATAGGTCTAGACTTATTTCTAATTAGGACTAAATGTTTACTAGTTAAACAATTTGGCCGACCAAAACATTTGTTTTTTTACTCCTAAAGATATATTTAACCTATTAAAAACTTATTACGAGTTTTGATTTTCAATTATTTTCATATTTATGCTATTTTAGTTTAAGGTGTCCAATACTGGGTGTCAACTATAAGAATTACCATGTCCACTACTAAATAAATCAAAATTGATTTATTATTATTTTTTATCTTAAGTTTTGTGTTTCATTCTTTGACAAAGTTGTTATAACAGTTTGAAAGCTGATATTTTTCTGGACCTATGTAAAGAAATTTCAATTCCAAATATTAAATACTATATTTTAAGTAATAAAATGAGCGCAAAATTTACTAACAGTGTCCACTACTAGCACTGGGATCCTATTATTAAAAATCATTATTGTTTTTAGTATAGGAGGTAAGTGGATCCGATAATATTGATATGAATTTAGAATAATGTACTTGAATTATGATTTGAAATTTTGGAATTTATAACTCGACTAGCAAAATATTTAAAAATTTTAGAATATAATTTAAGTAAATTGCCTAGTATAATAATACGTTTTTGTGTGTTAAGTGCTACACTGGAAGTGGGTAGGCAAATCTATCTTAAGTGATTTTTTGATTTTTTTAAATATTAGCCTGAAAAAATACAGCAGGGGCCTAATAAACATAAATGTAAATCATTGGCCTTAACAACTTAAGGCCCAATATTATAATGTCACGTTAAAGTCCTCGTAACTAACCCGTTCGTAAATTCTAACCGTTGGTTAAACTTGGCATTGCATTTTACCAGGGTGGGCACCATTATATCGCATGTCCATTACATAGCGTTTTGGGAACAAATACATTGCAGACCCATCACGTCACGTTTTACCATGTTGGGTACCATTATATCGCATGTCCATTGCATCGCGTTTTGGGAACAAATACAATTGCAGACCCATCAAGTCACGTTTTACCAGGTTGGGCACCATTATATCGCGTGTCCATTACATCGCGTTTTGGGAACAAATACATTGCAAACCCATCACGTTACGTTTTCCCCACCTCTCTACACAATTAATTAATGTCAGGCCAACCTTAGATTATCAGGAAACTTTTCCGTCTCACATCTCTACGTACAACCAATAGGAATATAGGACCAACTGACTCCCCTTGGGAGGGGGAGAGTTTATAGCTTGCCAGAAATCTAATGTCCTTAAACAAACTTGGAGACTTGGATTTGTAAATTCAAATAGCTGTGGTCCAGCGAAAAGCAAAGATAAAATAATAAAATATGAATATGATCTTCAAATTTAAAATATACCCTTTTTAACTATACAAATTTTTCACAGAGAAGTAAAAAACAAAATTACTGCGTATTTATTTTTAGGAGTGTTGTAGATATAGTTGCCTAGGCATCTCGGCCTATTGTTTTTGTAAATTGTTTCTTGTGAAAATTTGGTAGCCAAAAGTGGCGCAAACTCAGTATAATAATAGTTTTTAAATCATATTATGATTTGATGGATGGATACATGAGAGTGAATGTGCTAACTTTTGCCCTGTCTGGAACTAATGAGTACATTTTAAATCTAACTAACTACTTAACTTCCAGATGAGAGTCAGGTACACTATCCTTGCAACAAATCATCAATAGTTGTACATCAGAGTAGGGTTGTCTGTGTGCAGAGAGGTGGGGGAAATGCGACGTGATGGAGCTGCAATGTATTTGTTCCCAAAACGTGATGTAATTGTATACACCAGTTTTACAATACTATTTTTATGTTCTTGTCAAGTTACGGACGGGTGCCTTCCATTAGTTCTTATTATGAAGCTTCTAGGAGCACTAGATTTGTTACAAAGCTTTTAATTGACTTGATTTGAAACAATACTATTTAAATGTCTGGGAAGTTATGGAGTTGTTAGGAAAACAGATTAAAGTATAATACATGTTTATATTGTTGTTTATATCACTCATATTCATACATATAAATTTATAATATATAATGTTTTTTTCTGTGCAAATAAAGATGGGTATACCTACACTGTTTATTTAACCGCTATTTTTTAAGCTTAAAAATAATTAAATATTTAAACAGTAGAGTAATAGTCAATTTTTAAACACATAATCTAAAATTTAAATAAAAAACCCTTAATTAATCATAGATGTGTACTGGGAGGGGGGGGAGAAAGTAAAGAAAAAGGAAAAACACGTCCCATATTAGCCATTCAGGCCTGCACATAATAACTTACAAGACGATAAAAACATAGGTAGGCCTACAACTATTGCAAATTACTATTAACTATTTACAACAAGAAATGACCACTCCGAATCACGAGGTGAAAAAATTGAAAAGAATTTAGATATTATTTTGAAAGAAAGATCTTTGTACTTAAAAACCCCATATTTTGAGTTTTATTATTCATTTTGTGATGTAATATTAGTGCATTCAATGCCTTTTTAACCATATTTGTGGGGCTTTGTGACTAGGCTTGATGAAAAAGGTTTCTAGAGTGTCTCCCTCTAACTAAATACATTAATTTTTAATAGGCTCACAACAGAACATTTTAATTTCAATTCTAACAACCAGGCCATTAATTAACCACTTTATGTGAACAGAATCAGAATAATTGGCTGCACTATCAGTTTCCTCTTCACTGGGCCACTCATCATCTCTTTCTTCGGGAGGAGCGACACACTCGACCAAATAACTTTTGTTATGTCCAACACTGTTTTTTATTTGATCAGTTTGACCAGAAACTTGAACCTCCTCAGCTGTTTCAAATTGTTTAACTGTTTTATTTTGAATGGATGATCGTGTGGTTTCTTCCGACCTGAAAAATGTTCAACCAAATATAATATAAATATAGTTTTATGTTTTGGAAAATTTTCAATTATTTGTTTCTGTAAATAAATACAGCTATTTTAAAGAGTTCAAAATAAACTAATTACAGCTATTCCAGTTCTCTCCTCGCACTCACGTATCGACTACAGCGCTTGGTGGTTGAAAGTGTCACTTACATTGGGTTTGCTCTTGATCAGATATAAAAATACATCGATATTACGATACATTCTTCACGAACGCAATCCCTTATCCCTGGGAATCAACGATAGGAAAAATTTGTCGGGAGATATTAATCTATAATTTGGTGGAGCTTGACAGGGTAAAAAAAATAGGGTTAGGGAGTATTCGGGATATGACTTTGAGTGAAAAGGAAAAATGGAAGAAACGTGTTACTGAACTGGTGGTTTTAATTCTATTTTCAGTTTATCAACAGTAAGATAGTTAAAATAAATTTAAGGTTGCTACGAGTATTTGCTAACAGCATTTGTCCCCCCTCCCCCTTTTCAAAAACCTTGTTTCATGTCCCCTATCCCCCCCCCCCCGTGGCCCTACAGCCCCTAGTACACCCCATAACCCCGTTCCCACTCCATTATTTGATGACTTTGTGTATATATAATAGAGTGTAGGTGCCACATCTAAAATTAAACCCTTCTACCACAATCTGCCGCTGCGGAAAATTTTTCAAATCTCCCACCCAACCGAGAAATTAGATGAATTAAAACCACGTGTGCTTTCCATATTTAATATTTACAGCGTTAGAAATTTGTATCACACTTAACAACTGGATCCAGGGCCATAAACATACATTTATTTTGGGAGTCCTATTAGCTTTGATAGCTCGTTGGCAAGTATCCCCCTAGTTGGTAAAGTATTTTTTAAGCTTCGAATCCCTCTAGAAACAATTTAGATCTTAAAAAAAACTTTCGTCGGGAGATGTTTAAGAACCCCTAAACACAACTCCTCCTTTCACCACTTAGTGAGGGATTGACTGGCTGACACTTCCACAGCGATAACCCCCACATTTGTAGTCCTCCTTAGTTTATCATTCTCCCGTCAACAAATATTTTTAAAGGAATAGTTACTGTTAAAACATGCAGTTCTATGCAGGGATATTAAGGTTAGGTTGGTACCATCGTTAAATGTGTAGTTAGTTTTTTTATCTAATCTGTGTCCATGCTTATAAACCTGTGTAACAGTCGAGTCATGTTCTTAGTTACAGCATGTACTGTTAATTCTAAAACCCGTTAATTTTTCTATGAACTTGTGTACTCTGACAGGTTATGGGCCCAGGCTTGTGATTGTGGATTTTAGGACGGATAACCCTATAAGTCAAGTGTGCACCGTAATACGCGTGTGCTCTACGTGTTTGCTTGTTAATTGTGACACCGTTGCCAATCACCATCGCCATAATGGTTTTAGAAGAAGACAAAATGTACAGAATGCCGCTTTTAGACGGCACTAATTTTGACAACTGTAGGTTTCGGGTAGAAACTCTTCTAGATGAAGTCGATCTGTTGCCCTTTATGCAAGGTGACTATCGGGACTTGGTGAAAATTGCGTCTAGTGATAATGTTGAAATTAAGGCGAAAAAGGAAAAAAGAGTTGTACAAGCTTCGGAAAGCCGATCGCAAGAGAAAGTCACAGATTTTACAATGAATCTCGGACAGTCACTTGGATTTTATGAAGGATAAGAACACCGCCTATGATATATGGCAAGTGCTTTGTAACACTTACGCTCGCAAAGGTATTGCTAATCAGTTTTTACTACGCAAAACCTTGTTGATGATAAAATTTGATTCCTCTTTAAAGACCCTTGAATTGCATTTTATTAGGTTTGATCGTACTATTCGGGATGTGATATCGTCGGGAGCTAGCCTCAAAGGATTATATGTTGTCTGCCATCTTCTCTTGACTATGCCATTTGAATATCAAGTAATTGTCACTACCATAGATACATTATCTGCTGTTAATCTCAACCTGGAATTCGTAAAAACGCGCCTACTTGATGAGCAGAGCAAACGCCAAGCAGAAGGTATCGATGGATGCAGCCAATCATTATCTAGCGTTACTGATTTGAAGGCTAGAAAATTGAAATCTTCGCAGCCGGAATGTTGTCCCAATTGTAAACAAAGCATTTCAAAGCCAGTTACTGGTAATAAGTGTTTTTTCTGTCATAAAGTTGGTCATTTTCGTTCGGACTGTCAAAAATTGAAAGGAAAGAAGCAGCAGAATAATTCAATACGTAAAGCAAGTGTAGCTGAAGCTAGTGATGATGAATTTAGTTTGACTGTGTTAACGTCAGTGGCTTGTTGTGATGGATCTGTGTGGTTGCTTGACTCTGGCGCCACTGAACATATGATCAGTGATAAAAATATTAGTTTGGTCTCAAATAAGATACGTCTATCAAAGTCTATCAAAATAAAAATTGCTAAATCAGGATCGATGTTGTGTGCTGAAGAGATCGGAGATATACATGCATCTGTGACTCACAAAGGTAATCAAAACTTTATCAAAATTTCCAACGTACTTATTGTCCCTGGATTACAATTTAATTTACTTTAAGCTAGTAAAATGGACGCTAATGGGCATAAAGTTATGCTTGAAAAGGGGAACGCTACTATTTTGAAAGGCAATATTTTTGTGGCTGCTGCCACTCGATCTGGTAAAGTGTATACAATGTCTACTTTCGCCTCGTGAAAAAGCATGTGCTAGTGTTGGTAGTTACATTGAATCATCCTCTGATTTGTGGCACAAGAGGCTTGGTCACTTTGGCAAAACTGTTTTAGATCACTCAAGTAAAATTGTTGATGGAATCAAGGTTGATCAAGGATCGAACTCCGATTTATGTGACTCTTGCATACAGGCTAAACAAACGCGACTTCCTCACACAAAGCCACACATTAGAGCTAAGTGACCTTTGGAGATCATACACAGTGATCTTGTAGGGCCCATTAAGTCCGTATCAGATGATCAAAAGAGGTATCTGCTTATTCTGATTGATGATTATAGTCACTTTACAGTCATTTACACTCTAAAGGCAGAGTCTGAAGTGTCTACCTAATTCAAACAATTTGAAGCTATGGCAACAGCTCACTTTAACCTAAAGATAAGTCGCTTTAGGTTAGATAATGGCGGGGAATTTGTGTCACAGGAAATGCTAGATTATTTAAAAAAGAAATGTATAGAGTCATAGTTTACGATCAGGCATACCAGTCAGCAGAATGGTGTCGCAGAAAGAATGGGACGTAGCATCATGGAGAAAACACGTTGTTTACTCACTTCATTTGCACCCTACCTTATGGGAATTAAAGGGGGGGGGGTGCAAGTAAACATAACAAAATTACAACAATAGTAAAAATGTTATTAACAAAGGACAACAAACATATGAATGGCATGTGATAGTAGATTACAAGATTTTGGTTGTCTAATTGGTAAGAGGCCTTATATCCAAACATACTCATCACTCTCAAAATATCATTAGAATGCCTCCGAACACTCCGGTACGGCCTACTGTGAGTTTAGGATACGTAGTGAACATCCTACCCATTTGCCCAAGGGAGCCCTCCACTATCCAATATCACATAACATAAACATCCCAATTGGGAACCCGCGCGTTGGAAGTGGCTAAACAACTCCAACAATAAGATCAAATTTTATTCAGAAGAGTATACACTAACAAGGCTTACAAGCCCACGAGAAAGCAGCTTAGAATCCCACCTAAGGTGAATGAATATTAGTGAATGGCGCAGGCCACAACGGCCAAACACCAGCATGTCGCACTCAAGAGGAGTGACTACAACGTGACCCCAGAACAACAGTAAAGTGGGTCGGATGGCTATGACGGCAGACCTAATTAGGTCGTTAATCAGTATCGGGCACTCCCAATGATAGCAGGCAGATGATCACATACATTATCCACTTGACAAAACCCTAAGCTGCCCAAACGCAATAGCGTTATATAAATAATTCTATTAAACGCCACCTGGCGTTGAACCTATAACCTTTGCAACCATGCCACTAAGCTAATGGCTAACTAACTCCTAAACCTAAGTTAGAATAATATTACATGCGGTCAATTCATATTGGTGACCCTTACTAAGGTTAAAACACTCCAGCAAAATATGCATATAATATATATATATATATATATCTATCTATCCGGTCTCCCTGATTATGAGGGTATGCTAGTTATATAATCATAACAACCTAGCTAGGCAATAAGAGCCAGTCCCCAGTTTTGAGATTCCCTACGCAACGCCCTTATTACACTGTCTACTAGCTCAAAGTGAGCTTTAATAACTTAAATACTCGATACAAACACATATATTAAAAGATTACGGGCACAACACTAAGGGGTCTAGCTAGTGACAAACCCTTGACTAGCACGCATAATAAATACACCTGACATCTCTTTCTATACCACGCCGCATGCTCTGAATGCAGCGTAAGCTCCTAGTGATCAGTCCGGCACACTACACATGAGCGTAGACCAACTGGGTCAGTGATATACCAGCGAAGTTTCACGGTGTAGACGAGTAGGTGTGTACCAGCCAGGTACTCTATGTAGAGCCGACGAGGAGTACCACCAAGGTACCAGGCGTAGACTACCAGCAAGTTAACCAGACGTAGACGAGTTGGAGTGTACCAGCCAGGTACGTTATGTAGAGCCGACGAGGAGTACCACCAAGGTACCAGGTGTAGACTACCAGCAGGATTATCAGGCGTAGACGAGTCCGAGTGTACCAGCTAAGAACCGTCTGTAGACCAGATTAGGTTCCACTAGTTATTTATCAGCTTTAGTAAACTGAAGGAAGTCGAGTCTAGTGCGGCGGGGGGCTAGCTGCGGAGAGCCCGAGGTTCCCGTCCACTGGACGCCATAGCGTCCGACTAGGGCAGCGACTGTCAGCGTTGAAAAGTTGGCTCGTCACTCCTTTCTTGCTATATGTATATCGGAAGGCTCCGAGGCCGGGACTAATACTGTACTAGTGTAGAGAGACGGAGCGGAGAATCGAGCCAGGCCCAGCTCAGGAAAACTGCGCCTGCGCGACCAGCTACGAAAAAGAGAGGGGATAAATAAACCTTAGAAGGTCGAATATTACGACTCTTCCATGGAAGGGTAATTTAGGATATAAAATCATTGATGCCCGTTGAAGATCAAGGAAGATAATAATCGGTGGGTGTGAACATGGGGCCTCCAAAAGGAGCTAAGGTTAATGAGTATTTGATATTTCTTTAGGAGGTTACGTAACCATTCACTTGTGCGAGATAATCGTGATTAGCTCGGCACACATTCTTCTCTTGATAAGTCACTTTGGATGGAGGCTGTTATGACTGCAGTCTACCTAATAAACAGATCACCTACTAAAGCTCTTGAAAACAAGGTTCCAGTGAACTGTGGTATGGTGTAAAGCCTGATATGTTAAAACTGGAGGTTTTTGGCTGTGTAGCATATCTTCGATTACCTAATAAAGTTCTTAAAAGTAAACTTGACAGCCGCTCAAAAAAGTGCTACTTTGTTGGTTACTGCCCGAATGGGTACAGGCTGTGGTCTCCACAGGAACTAAAAATCATACGTGGGAATGATATAATTTTCAATGAACATTTTTTCATAACCAGTGGTGTTACTGGTTCAACACCGTATCGCGCTATTGAGGTCATCAGTTCGACTCAAAATGAAGCTTTTACTGAGGAATTGCAGGAGGAGCCGTCTTCAGGAGGAGAACCAGAGGCAATTTCTGACGAAGAAGAGACTCCTGGTGAGGAACTTGAACCTCTGCGTAGGAGCATGAGACCTCGCACTGTACCAGCGTACCTAAATGACTGTCTTGGTGCTTACTCATTTATTGACAACTTGCCAGAAACCTTCGATGACATCCATAGCAGAGATGATGCCCAGCAATGGATGGCTGCAGTTGAGGAAGAGATGTACTCATTGAAGAAAAATGAGACCTGGACCCTTACTGAGCTGCCATCCAGTAAACGAGATATCACCTGCAAGTGGGTCTTCAAGATGAAGCAGGATGAAAATGGATAGATTAACAGGTACAAGGCAAGGTTGGTGGTGAAGGGCTGTGCATAGAAGAAAGGGTTTGACTACAATGATGAAACGTACTCACCCGTAGCCCATGTAACCTCTGTCAGAACCCTGCTTGCAGTCACACGATCATACTAGCGGCACCTATTATCAACTAAGATAGCTATTTGTAGGGATGTTCGATCTTGGATCGATCTTTTAGAAAATCGATTCTTTCCCCTCGATTAATTGATTTTTTGAATCGATTCAAAGGCCTTGATCTAATTCACGTATCGATTCTTTTTCTAGCGATTTCTAAAAGATCGAATCGAAAGATCGAAACAAATCAATTAAGGAAAATTTAATTTTGTTGTTGGCCTTAGGAAATGTTTTGTTGACTATTAGTACTAGGAAAATTTCGAAACCAAGGCTTTCAATATTGGGCTACTAATTAGTTATTATTTGTCTTTATTTAGTAAAGTGAAGAGAATAATCCACTGATCTGCACTTTTCACGTCTAGGTTCTGTAAATGATCACATCACGTTTTTATTCTGTGATGTATTTATGGTGAGGTGTTGGCCAAAAAGTCAATAGTTTGAAAGTATTTCGTAAAAACCTCATTTTCCCCATAGAGTTTTTGTAGTTATAGAATGCTTACACCTACAATCTACACTTCCACCAAGCTAGTGATTCCCAAGTTTTGAGACACACCATCCAACAAAAAGTTGTGAGGTTTCCTCAAGACGGATGCCAACAAGTGTGTTTAGTTTTAGTACAATCACTAGTTCTCGAACAATTAATTCAAACAAATAAGGTGTACTGATTTCACAGTTTCTGAAAGATTAATTCGCTGCTACCGAGGAAAGAAAATAAGTGCGTCCCTCTCTGGGGTCTAGAGGTTAAGGTTCTGGTTTGTCTCCAATATATAGCCTGATTTTCTTAAGAATCTTCTGGAAGCTCCTGAATCCCCAATCTCCCTTTTGATTTGGAGGGCAAAAACCTTTAAAAAATACCTAATTTTACTAACTGCCTTCTTCCCCTCATATAAATATGATTTTCTACCAGCACTGATTCTTCTCTTCAAGTAAAACATTTAAAGTGCTCCTCAATGTGAAAAATAATTATACTAGGCCTACCACCACACGCAAGTGCATCTAAATTTAAAAATTGGAAAACAGAACAGGAACAAAGTGTACATTGTATGTAAGGCCACACACATTATTTAAATCACTGCCCTTTGTGGTTACCACAAAAATAATTTAAATATCTTCCAGAGGCATTTAATAAGTCATACATTTTTGCTGCCCCCTCCCCCTAATACATTTTGACGCCACCTCCCACCCTCAGTACATTTTGACACTTCCCCGCTCCTCCACCCAATACATTTTGACGCCACCCCCACCCTCGGTACATTTTGACACTTCTCCCTCCCCTCGATACATTTTGACACTTCCCCCCTCCCCTCGATACAATTTTGACGCCTCCCACACTCCTCCCCTCAATACATTTTTGCTGCCCCCACTCCTCCCCTCGGTGTAAATTTCTAGGTGCGCCTCTTTTGGTTAGTGTAGAGCAAACTTTATTTACATGAATCGTTAGATCGATATTTGGAAAATCGATTCAATGCACTCGATTTTTTGCCTGAATCGATACTACGTTTCTTGATCTAGATCGATCCAGAGAATCGATTCAAAGCCCATGAATCGAACATCCCTA
>CABEEJ010004201.1:44863-68142 GCA_901482245.1 Timema douglasi
ATAGTCTATTTATATCACAGTCAGGTGAGCATGAACATGATAGTCTATTTATATCACAGTCAGGTGAGCATGAACATGATAGTCTATTTATATTTACATGATGTATTCAATCTTTCCTGGACATATTAAACATCATCTGGCTGATAATGTCAAAATGTGCTAGCATTTAAAACTGTGGATTATTTTGATAACTTTTGTCATTGAAAGGCATTATTTTTATTAGTGTAATTATTATTTTAGAATATTAGTAAAATGATTATCTTTCACTAAATTTTTTTGTTTCACTCAAAATAATCTCATCATTCTTATCACTTTAATCTTGGATAACTTGTAATCTTCTCATATTATGACATAAATTACACTAATAAAGTTGAAACTCTTTATTCCGGCCTTGTAGGCCGGCGACTCCTGTAGTCTGGCATGTTTTGAATCTGCCACCAGGACAATACTTTTAGCAGTACAAAGGCACAAAAGTTGTTTACATCTGCAGCTGAATGTTTTGGTTTTACATTCTTGCTCTGGCTTGTATTTTGACTTTATTTAAGCTGTTAATTATGTCTTTCAAGAGGCCGAGAGTTGTAAAAGGTGGCATTTTATATCTTATTTTAAGCTTTATCTTACCTTATAATACATATCATAAAGTATGTAGAGGGATAAGGAAAAGGTAGGGGATAGGAATAAGGGGTGAAACGCTCTTAGGAGTTGAATTCACTGGTCCGTTACTTGTTAGGGTCTAAGGGTCCTGGACTAAAGAGTTACAACTGTACAAGGAAATACATACAGTAGTAACTTAGTTTCAAAATCTAGTTGCGTGTTGTGACATTTTCGGAAAGTTGGTTGGTAATTGATATCCTTCCTCCTATCCCTTTGGTTGTCTAAAACTAAAACAGTTGGCTACATTTTCAGTAACGCTACATATTGCTGCATGTGTCGAATGTGTTTGCTTTATTTACCAAGTCTGTTCCTATTGTTTAGTCACTGTACCATGTATAGTTGCTAGTGTTTGGTCTGTTTTGTTTATTGGCATGATTCCAAGTGTAACTCACAACCTCCCTTCTCTGTTAGTCTCTACCCTGCTAATCTGTATAGTCCAAGGTAGTCTCGCTGCTCCCCACCTGGAATTACGGACACACTACTGTATGTGTGGGAATTAGAGATGGGTTATTCACAAACAAACGGGTTGATTTGAATGATTCAATAAATTGAACTAAAGATCTGAATCTTTAGTTTAAGCGAGCCATTGTTCATTTGTTTTTGTTTTTGTTGTTTTTTTTTACTTTATTTTTTTCACTCATACACAACACATATCATTATCTCTGTCTACGTGTTCTGGGTTTTGGTTCAATGTTTAGTTCAGTTTAGCTAGACTTGACAATCAACACATTGCTTTCACATGCTTCAGTTCATTTGTTCTTTGCTCTTGTTAATTTGTTCAAAGGATTGATGGAACAAGTCAGTTGAGTTTCTCTTGTTCACACAGTATTTATTCTCTTATTCTTGTTCATTCGTTCTTTGGATGGATCAAAAAATGAGCTGATGCCACTGACCTGAAAAGTCAGGGAAATGAAAATTGCTCATGGAAAGTCGGAGAAAGTTTTTTACTGTAGTCTGTTAAATTGCAGATGATTTTCTTCATGGTGTTTTTGATAAGAAATCCATTATTTTGAGGTAAGATGGTATACTATGTACTGTAACTTTTAAAGTTTGAAACCTGATTTGGTTATGGTTATGGTAGACTTTCCCGGAAAATGCTGTGCTAAATGATGGCTTTTCCAAGATAATTCTGAACAAAGATTGGTGACTAGCCTGTTTCTTACCTGGCTATAAAATTCAAGGGAAATTAAAAATGGCGAAGATTAATTGTCATACTTGATATTCCAATAACTTAATTGGCTCTCATTGATTTACTAAATGTGCATTAAATGTGTTCTTAATAGTATATTACAATAAAAACCATGGATAGTATGTCTATAGAATAGGAATGCCTGGAGTGTGGCTTTTCTACTCACTGTATTGGCAGCAATTGTCTAATATCGATACACAGTGCTATCGTGGGAAAGGAGGAGGTCATTTTCACTATTTGTAGTTATTATCTTAAATTGACATATCATTTTGACCCAAGTATAATTGATATGTATTAATATGATGCTACCAGCAGATTGTGGACAAGTCAGGGATGTTTTATATTTTGGTCAGGGATTATCAGGGAAATGAAATCGAGGATATCAGTGAAAATCCTGCATTTATGTGTCTTCTGTCCTTGTTAATTCATTCTGAGCTGATTGCCAGTAGTTTACAGCTCTTCTGTCCTTGTTAATTCATTCTGAGCTGATTTCCAGTAGTTTACAGCTCTTCTGTCCTTGTGAATTCATTCTGAGCTGATTGCCAGTAGTTTACAGCTCTTCTGTCCTTGTGAATTCATTCTGAGCTGATTGCCAGTAGTTTACAGGTCTTCTGTCCTTGTTAATTCATTCTGAGCTGATTGCCAGTAGTTTACAGCTCTTCTGTCCTTGTGAATTTATTCTGAGCTGATTGCCAGTAGTTTACAGGTCTTCTGTCCTTGTTAATTCATTCTGAGCTGATTGCCAGTAGTTTACAGGTCTTCTGTCCTTGTTAATTCATTCTGAGCTGATGGCCAGTAGATCACAGCTATTTTGTATTTTTTGTTCATTCTTTTTTTCTCCAAAACATTTGAGTTAGAACCAAGATCAATGCAGTTTAAAATTATATTTTTCAATTGAGATTTCTACTTTTATCTGTTTAGATCCATCAGTTTTTGTGATTTGGCAAAACATTTTACTGTAGGATATTATAATCTACTTCTAGTGTTTACTATTATGATAGTAAATAATAGTAATTTTGTCTTTTTAACTAGTTTAAAAAAAGCATTGCCATTTTTAAACAACACGCCTAAATTATTTTTATTCTCCATTTACACAATGGCTAAGATAAATAAATATTGTTTTAAGCCACAGCAACTTTGCAAAATTTGAATGAACAGGAAACAAGTCATTGAACTGAACCAGACCTAATATAATTGACCCACATCTAAAATAACCCTTTTGCCAATCTCTAATAAACAAAAATACAAGCGGTGAGTAAGTCACTAAACATGAACCACAAACTGAAGATTGGTCGGTCGTAAACAACTAAACAGTTATCTGTTCTCTCCATCTCTAGTGTTTCTCCAGTGTGATCTGTTCTGTCCATCTCTAGTGTGACTCCAGTGTGATATGTTCTGTCCATCTCTAGTGTGACTCCAGTGTGATATGTTCTGTCCATCTCTAGTGTGACTCCAGTGTGATCTGTTCTGTCCATCTCTAGTGTGACTCCAGTGTGAGCTGTTCTGTCCATCTCTAGTGTGACTCCAGTGTGAGCTGTTCTGTCCATCTCCAGTGTGATCTGTTCTGTCCATCTCTAGTGTGACTCCAGTGTGATCTGTTCTGTCCATCTCTAGTGTGACTCCAGTGTGATCTGTTCTGTCCATCTCTAGTGTGACTCCAGTGTGATCTGTTCTGTCCATCTCTAGTGTGACTCCAGTGTGATCTGTTCTGTCCATCTCTAGTGTGACTCCAGTGTGATCTGTTCTGTCCATCTCTAGTGTGACTCCAGTGTGATCTGTTCTGTCCATCTCTAGTGTGACTCCAGTGTGATCTGTTCTGTCCATCTCTAGTGTGACTCCAGTGTGATCTGTTCTGTCCATCTCTAGTGTGACTCCAGTGTGATCTGTTCTGTCCATCTCTAGTGTGACTCCAGTGTGATCTGTTCTGTCCATCTCTAGTGTGACTCCAGTGTGATCTGTTCTGTCCATCTCTAGTGTGACTCCAGTGTGATCTGTTCTGTCCATCTCTAGTGTGACTCCAGTGTGATCTGTTCTGTCCATCTCTAGTGTGACTCCAGTGTGATCTGTTCTGTCCATCTCTAGTGTGACTCCAGTGTGATCTGTTCTGTCCATCTCTAGTGTGACTCCAGTGTGATCTGTTCTGTCCATCTCTAGTGTGACTCCAGTGTGATCTGTTCTGTCCATCTCTAGTGTGACTCCAGTGTGATCTGTTCTGTCCATCTCTAGTGTGACTCCAGTGTGATCTGTTCTGTCCATCTCTAGTGTGACTCCAGTGTGATCTGTTCTGTCCATCTCTAGTGTGACTCCAGTGTGATCTGTTCTGTCCATCTCTAGTGTGACTCCAGTGTGATCTGTTCTGTCCATCTCTAGTGTGACTCCAGTGTGATCTGTTCTGTCCATCTCTAGTGTGACTCCAGTGTGATCTGTTCTGTCCATCTCTAGTGTGACTCCAGTGTGATCTGTTCTGTCCATCTCTAGTGTAACTCCAGTGTGATCTGTTCTGCCCATCTCTAGTGTGACTCCAGTGTGATCTGTTCTGTCCGTCTCTAGTGTAACTCCAGTGTGATCTGTTCTGTCCATCTCTAGTGTGAACTCGGTGTGAGTTGAAATGTAATTGTATAACTTGGTAGATGTCGACTTTCTTTGGCCATCTTCTCACCTCTGTAATGATCTAGCTAGGTTTTTGGTTTTATCGTTTTTATTTTGTTTCTACCACAATAGAGGAATAATTAGTTATTTACTGTTGATTATTTTTGTTTCAGATGAACCAACAAAAAGTAAATGCGTCAAAGATGATTATAATTTCTACTATAATCAACATAATTTTCAATTTGCAAGCGATTCAAAAAATAAAATTCAAGACTCTACAAAGTTTACTATCAAAAGTACTCCAAAAAGTTTGAAATCCATTTTGACCACCTCAAAAAAAAATAACAAAAAGAAGCTCAAACCACCCGCTACTCCCGAATGCAAAAGAAAACGTGGACGACCTAGAAAAATTAAAACAGAAAACAAATCAAATGAAGATAAATCAAGCTCTAAAGGGAGTGGCAATAAAATACGTCCCACTTTCAAAACCCTTAGAAAAAACATTTGTTTGCTGGACTTTATCCATGTTTGTCCGCAATGTGGGCTCGAATTCAGCACCAAAGATGAACTGAATCACCATAAAGTTATCCATTACAGGTATGGCTGCTAATAACCACACATTGTACCAACATCAACATCCACACACCGGGTAAACTCTGTATTCTTAGAATCATTAACAAACTTAGTCCCGCCTCGATGGTGTAGTTAGCTAGCACACTAGTTTTGTGTTGAGCTATACTGTCGAGGACGGGTAGATCGAGGTTCGAATCTCGGTCGGGTGGACTGGGGGTGATTTTTTCCTTAATGGTTTTCCACTCACCCTCCACACAAATGTGGGTTTACTTCCTCTAAATTCAACCTTCCCAGTTTCTAACTCATTAGCGTAATTAGTCCTTAAGCGTATAACCCGAACGGGTGGTAAGACGCGGTGCTAAAAAATAAATTAATGAACTTAAAGTAAATTTGTGTAGGACCTACACTCCTTATTTTGTGATATCATGTTGGCCATTGAGAGAGTATGCACGATATCCAAACAAACTTGTAGAAATAAAACAATGTCACCAAATTTAATCCACAGCATTTTCATAACAGTATTTTTTGTTTAGTATTCTTAGTGAAAATAATGACAGTATTCATTTATTAAAGTTTTTGGTAATTGTATTATATTTGTAAGAAGGTACAGGAAAGGTGGATAGAAACATATAAAAGGGACAAACACAATATGGCCTTTACAATGAAAAGAAGAACACAGTTCACACTTTACATTGCTGCCAATGGACAAAGAGGTAATGATTGCCTCTTTAAAAAAATCGATCAATCCCCTGACTTAGGTTTCATTCTATCAGAACTCTGCAAGGAGTGTGAAAGCCATATTGTGTTCATTCATTTTAAATGTTTCTATCCACCTTTCCTATATGTTCTTCCAAATATGATGCACTTGCCTGATAAGGCGAAAAGAGGTTTTCCTTATCAAGATATATTATATAGCCGCATACAATGTCCTTTTCCTGTGTTTGTCCTTTATGACCTTTTATATTTTCCTATATATGTGTCCTATCATTCTTTACTATTTTTCATTTTCTTCCTTATGTTTTTTTGGTTTCCTCTTTTGGGAAGTTGCGTTGCGCGTTTCACACTCCTCCCTGAAGTGTTCCGATAGAATGAAACCTAGGTTGGGATATTGAGCGGTGATGATTAATTTTCTTTAAGAGTCAACCATTACCTCTTTGTCCAATGGCAGCAATGTAAAGTATGAACTGTGTTCTTCTTTTCATTGTAAACGCCATATTGTGTTCGTCCATTTTATAAGTTTCTATCCACCTTTCCTGTACCTTCTTCCAAATTTAATACAAAGACCTCGTCAAACGAAAAGAGGTTTTCCTTATGAAGCTACAATAAAGGTATTTGTCCACCCGTGATTATTTCAAAACAACTCACAACTTCCGATAACTAACTTTTCAGAAACATATTCTGTGATCAAAACCCCAAATTCCTCCTCAATGCAACTCAAATGAAACAGTTTGGTGTTGATTTGTTCCAGAGACAAGTATTGCTTGTGTGATCGCTGTGGCATCTTCGTATTCAACAGTCGTCTCTCTCAGCACATGCTGGTGCACACAGGACAGAAGCCATACTCCTGTACTATCTGTGGTCGAGGGTTCACTCAGAGCAATTCTCTGAGAGAGCACAGAGTAGTGCACAATAGGGAGAGACATTACACCTGTGAAGTTTGTGGACAGCAGTTCCTCAGAAGAGGTCGGTCAACATCTTCAGCGATTAGGAGAAATAATGGCTAAATGATGTTATAACACAGATATAAATAAACTAACAAGGGGAAATAGAGAGCAAGATGAAAACATGAGAGTAAAATCCAATGCACGAAGATGTCATCATCTTACTGCCTTTCGTCTATCTTCTGTAGTAGAAAACTTTGCACCTCCATAAAACTCAAATAAAGTGTTAATATTTTGGCATTACAAGCTCGTTGATTCCACTCACATGTTTTCATATTCCTCCAGGTGGGATTCTTTCACCCAATTTTCATTCATTAGTTTATTTTGTTTTTATCAATATAAATTTGGAAACATCAATATTTTATAGTTTCTGGAAAGTACAGATCTTAAGTGCCCATCCATAATTCAACTGTCAGTTTGAAAATATATAGGATAAAAACTATTTGTAAGTATTTAAAAAGGTAAAACTGTCGATTTATGTTAATTTTGTTGTCTAAGATATTGAACTAGTTGTTTCACACCTTCATCAAACTTTTGTGTAGGGACCAAAATAAATCAAACATTTAACAACACTGCTTGCACTTATAAGCTCAACTATATCCGGCCCTGTGGTGTAATGTGGTCAGTGCACCTGGCTATGAACCTAGGGGTCTCGGGTTTGATTCCCAGCGGGTATCTTGGGTATTTTTCTCTTAAGGGGAACTATCTCAATGGTCACCAAGGGGTTGGTAAATTATACTCAGGTTAGGTTTATAACTCCATTGACCCACACCTCCATATTCACCATCATATCATCTCATTGCGGATGTGTTGACAACCTCCATAGGTGTACCTTGGTACCCAGCTCGGTGAATAGTCTACATACAGGTGACAGAACTTGATGTCATGTCCCTCTCGGTCAGTAATACCATGCGCAAATAATAATCTGAGAAGGGTTTCTGTTGACAAAATGGTTCTCGGAGATTTAGAAATGCTTCAAACAAATGTTACATTGATTTGTGACAAATTTTAGCCACAGATATATACAGCCATTTCAAATAGAGCTTTGTTTTACTATAATAAACTCGTCATTATCATACGTTTCTGCCTCTACGAGTTGTCTGAAACATCCTCTTCCATTCCTGTCGATCTTTCCAAACTTCTCCCTTGACCACATGTCTCCAATCTGCTCCTTTAACTTCCATGTCCTTCTGCGCTTGGTCCATCCATCTTGTTCGTAGTCTTCCAATAGGTCTTCTACCCTTCTTTTTGTTCTGTAAGGCTTTCTTAGGCATTCTGTTCTCCATACTAACCTGTTTCTCTTCATTGTCATTTCTAATGGTATAACTTTTAAACTATCCCTAATTATTTCATTCCTAATGCTTCATTATTCCTTAGCGTTCAATCATCTCTGAACTCGTACTTCGCACATCTACCTGATGTTAGTTTTTGATGACAATATGACCAACGTACCCATGTAACAACAATTACTAACAATCCACACAGCAACTAGAGAGATAAAGAGAGATCAGTTTCAAGTCTGTCCACTCCCAATATTTATAAAATGTCTGATGTTCGATACCCAGGGAACCTGAGAGACCACAAGAAGGTCCACTTCAAGGAGCGAGTGTTCTACTGTCACATCTGTGAACGGAGGTTCACAGACAGACGGGCGCTGAGGAAACACAACTTTACCCACACAGGAGAGAAGCCATTCTCGTGTGATACTTGCGAGCGTAAGTTTGCGAGTCAGAGTCATCTTCGAAGACATAGCCTCACACACAACAACCAGTGGAGGTTCCAGTGTGACTATTGCTCCTACACATTCATACAGAAAGGTACTTATTCGGGCTATACACACGCATTAATGCCACTAATGGGACAGAGATGGTGAAGTTAGGATTTCAAAGAAATAGCGCCAACATTTGTGTGTAGAGAAAGCGGGAATCCATTCAGGAAAAACCACCCTCAGCTCACCCAACTGGGATTCAACCCCTTATCTCCTCACACCTGGTAATCCAGTTTAGCACAAGAGTAACGCGTTGGAGCATGCAACCACTGATGCAGGTATATTTATAGTTACACAATTAGATGTTTTCACTATAATTACATTTTAAATTATGGCAACTGTTTACTCTGGATGCTGCTGATGAAGATATGTACTATGCATTTACCAGTTTGTCCTTGCTACTTTGCAAATATTTATGCATTAGTGACTCCAGGGTAAGTTGTTTGTAAGTTGTGTTTTGATATGATCTTTTTGTCCAGCAAGTGAATTTTAAAAAATTATGGGGGGAGGGGGGAGGACATACAAGCTATGGTCAGTTTTCGCAATTTTTTTAACTAGAAACCATTTTTTGTGAAATAAATAAAATATTGCTTCAGTAATGTTGTAAGACACACCTTAATTTTCAGTACTACCAACAGAAAATAAATTTGGTTATAAGAAATAAATAAAATACAGAATTCAATTTACCAACATTAGTACCTTATTTATCAGCATCTCTTCTTCTGAATCAATATTGGTCCGACTCTATTGAGCCATGGATATCTGAATCTGAATCAAGATCAGAGGCTGATTCTTCTGACATGTCTTTATCTTTATTATCCAATAGTTTATCGTCTTCTGAACTATTGAGAACGTTTGACAAAAAAACTGTGATTCTAAGGTGCACCCTGTTTTTAGAGACGTTTAATTGGGGGGAAAGGTGCATCTTAAAATCAAAGAAATACGGTAATAATCTGAACAGTTGTTGATTATTTGTTATGAAAACAATGGCTTGAATAGAAACTTTTTAAATGAAAATAAAAAATTATCTTCAAGTTTTGCGACCCTCACAACAGATGTTCAACAACCCACCATCATCAACTTTTTCCAGCCTGTGGCCAGGTCAGTTTAGTAAAATGCCTCCATATTCCTCCTTTAATATCTTCCATTCTTCTTCTCTCACTTGAACACTTTTTGTTAGCTGCTCCTCCCATCTCTTTCTTGGCCTCTCCTGTGATCTTTTTCCCATATATTTTATTTCCAACATTTTCTTCAATAGGTTTTAAATTATTATGTGCACACATTTAAAGAAAACATTTTTACTGAAGCCATATTTAACCTTAACTTGTATTTCCTTCCCCCATCTTGAAAAATAAAACAACTGACGGTTGTTTTTTTCACAAGAAATCGTTTAATTTTGTGCTGTGAAACATTTTGTCAAAGTTGTTAGTTTTCTTTATATTCTTAGTGGTACCAGCACGAGGGTAATGCTATTGATTAGGTGTGAGGAAGTTAACTTAAGAGAAATACATTCACATTAGTGTTGATGACACACTGAAGGGCTTAAACCTAAATGGTTAACTTCTCCACACGCGTAACATGGTGTGCACACATTCAACATCTTAATCCATTCAGCCACCAATGGATTCTAGCACACCCAAATGATCCAATTAAAACACACATGTTGTTATAATTTTCAAATATTGGGTTTTTTAATTCCAGGGAATTTCCGTCTCCATCTTCGCACTCAAGCCTGCCTTCCGGCCGTTCAAAGCAAAGAAAGGAGCGCGGATAATTCCATCAAGTGTGGCTTCAGCCAACAGGAATATTATTCTCGAATGCAGCAATTAATGTGCACTGTTTGCGAAAGACCTTTTTCAAAAAAGATGTATGTAGAAAGTCACATGCTCACACATTCGAATATTGTGTAGAGACATTAGTTGATTAGTTTTTATATATTTTTATGTTTATTCATTTTTGAATGTGATGGCTATCATGTTGTTTGGAAACTTGTCAATTGCTCTTCTTGACGAGATGACATTCAGTGTCTGATACAACTTGTCATTGAGTTGGCTACCCTCAGCCCATTGCTATTATTCTCCCACCTGATGTGTCCTAGGAAGTTAAACATTCGGAAATGATGTCACATTTCTAAAACTCTTTACAGTTAATTAATACACAACTTCCTATTCACACTAACAATTACTGGACAAAATTTACTAGATTTAGATAAAAAGAAAAAACTTGATGTCAAAAAGTATCACTACATCAAGTTATATTTTCTGGTATAATCATTTACCTAAAAAAAAAATTATAGCTTAGTAAAAATAAAACAAAATAAATCACCATATTTTATCACTGTCACAAAATCATTTTTTATCCCGGTACCTGCAGTAGTCACTGAACTCTATTACCCCACAACCTGTCCTCGCTTACAATGGGCAGTGTATGTTAGGAAGACCTCAATATAAAAACATTTCTGAACCATTTGTTAGCGATATTATAGCAAATTAATTGTCATTACATGTATGAGGACAAAATTGCATTCTTTTTTAAAACAAAATGTTTATTTGGTTACCTCTTTGTCCAATGGCAGCAGTGTAAAGTGTAAAGTGTGAACTGTGTTCTTCTTTTCATTGTAAAGGCCATATTGTGTTCTTCCCTTTTATATGTTTCTACCCACCTTTCCTGTACCTTCTTACATATATAATACAATTACCTCATAAAGCGAAAAGAGTGTTCCCTTATAGAGAGATAATATATATGTAAGAAGTAACAGCGAAGAGATATAAGAACAAATACAACATAGCTCTTAGAATAAATAGAAGAACACAGTTCACACTCCACACTGCTGACACTGGACAAAGAGATAATGGCGGCCTCTTGAATAAAATCGATTGTTACCGCCCAATCCCCCGGCCTAGGTTTCATTCTACTCATCATGAGGGGGTGGGAAACACAACTTCTTAAAAGAGGAAACCAATAAAACACAAAAGGTAGAAAAAGGAAATTGGTAAAGAATGATAGAACACATAGGAATTATTAACAATAACAAAGTACATCAAAAAGAATTATTTTTGTTAGCGCTATATATAATTTGATATTATTTATTATGAAATGATATTTTTGCTGTCTTATATATTGTAGCTTACAGTATTTCTTCAGGCTATGCATTGTAGTTAATTTGTTATTATAATATAATAAATACAACTATTATTAGATCTGTATCATTGCAATTCCTCATTCCAGGTGTGTGGATTGACGACTTATAACTGTCAATTTAACTTCTAAACTAAAACCTCAAACAGCAGCAAATACAGTGGAAACAAGATGGATGTAACTTTATCCCCTTCCTGGACACAATTTTAAAAATATGGGTGAGGTTGTGCTTGCACATGTGCAGTCAATCACTGCTGAGAGGGTGAACTTATTCAAAGTTCATTTTGGTCCTAGAACACACACACACTAAAATGTCAATTCTTCCCTCGATATCTGTTAGGTGCAGAGGTGTCAACCCCAGTGCTAGAAAAGGCTTGAAAGTTGGGAATTTTGGGGAGAGTTGGAAAATTCTAGGTTTACTCTTTACCACTTTCAATTACAAAAATTCTTTACCTCAGACTTTTACAAACAAATTTTATATTTTCCAATTTTCAATCTCTACTCTTAAAAAGTTCTCAACTTCGAACTCATCAAACATTGAAAGGGGATATCTTCTGTGATAGATTAGTATTAGTGACAGCTTAGTACTTTATTTATTCATTAATTGTATTTAATGTGCACTTTCTGAACCAACTGATTAAATCAGCAAACAAGAAATTCTGGGGACACGAGCGAAAAGACATCAATTTTGCCGTTAAAGGTATTTTCACATACCTTCCAGGATTTCTATATATGCCACAATCAACATGGGACCGATCGCTATACTTCCCTTCTGAAGGAAGTTATGGTACAGATTTTTATCGCTCAAGAAAAATCTGCCGACCCTGGCTGGGTTTGAACCCACGAACATCAGTTCCTGAGGCGATCACTTTACCCCAAGACCACCAAGGTCAACGACAGTTTAGTTATTCATGTAAGTTAGTAGCATCTGTCACTGATTACTAGTTTTAAGTAGGGGTGTGTGAATATTCATGGCCCAATATCTAATTTGAAACTTTCGAATAGCAAGATTGGATAGTGGTGTCATAAAGCTCTTTAAAGCTCTGTCCAGACCAATAAATTTACAGCAGTACAAAACATTTGGCGCGAGACAAGTGGGTAGCTAGATAATCTAGTGACACACAGTTAGAAATACTCTTGTCCCTTGTTCAATAAGAGCGGAGGGGAGGGGAGAATACCGTTGTTAGCAGAAAGCAAGAGGTGACCTGCCTAAGGGTTGTTCCTATTGACAAGAAGATATCTCCAGGAAGATTGCTAGGAGCTCTCCTTCTCACAGCTTGCCTGGTATCTGTATGACAATCTTTCCTATGTTCACTACCTGGGTGACTGCTCATTGCTGGGTAACAGTTTTGTACTAGTGGGGAGGATACTTGGCAACATAGCACGATTGAACCCAGTTTTGAAACACGGTTTTGAATTATTTCTGAGAGTTTCAGAACGCGTTTTGCCGAAGATCGTCATTTATTACAAGTTTTGACGCGAATTGTATCTTTTCTGTTAAAAATGTCTGCCAAGAGGTTTGTACCATATATTTAAAAAGAAAAGGCTGTGTTTCTTGACCTTGTTCAAAGATACAAAAACATTGTCGAAAACAAGAAGACTGATGCAACATCAAATTCTGAAAAAAAAACGAAAAAATAAAAGAAGCTTAGAAGAATATGGAATATAACTCCAACGTTTCCAAGCGGGATGAAACCCAACTAAAAAGGTGATTATTTTTTTTTTTAATTTACACCTCTTCGAATCATATTGCTTATTTTGAGAACTATGTTTATTCAAAACCAAGTTTGACAAACTAACTAGATCTAAAAGTAAGCTGGTGACCTGGTGGTCTAGGGGTAAGGTGTCGAACTTCTGTGCTGGGGGTTCGAGGTTCAATCCTCGGTCCCGGCACAGATTTCCCTTTCCTTCCTTCACCTCTGACAAGACATCTTGTGAATGTGAGGAATGCCAGGCCTCCGCCGTGGTTCGAATTCCACGTTAAACTGTAGGTCCTCCATTTCAACTCACAATCACCCTAACATTACACATTAGCGTAAGTGCTTACAACCTGAACGGGTAGTAAGACGCGGTGATAATAATAATAATAAAAGTAAGCTACCACAAAAATATTAAATTTGGTGACTATAACTAATCTTTCTGTAAGTGAGTGACAAACGTAATAAGAATTACCTCTGTTCAACATTCCTATTCTAATATTGTTCATCGACTTCAACTTCGCTCATATCGTATCTGTGTAAAAACTTTGTTTATCAATATATTCCTTTAAAAAATACTTGTTTCATAACTGTAGGCACTATTATGCCTAGATTTGTGTGTGCTCATAATTTTATTCATAGATGGCCAACAACTGTTGTAGTTCTTTTAGTTAAATAACACCTTTAAAATGCTCAAAATGTATTAACTTAAGAGGTACAATATATATTTTATTTTTCAAATTATATTAAATTTGCTAACTCTTCCATTGTAGGCCTTGACAGGTTTTAAAATCCTCTTTCCCAACTCACATTTTTTTTTCGCACACACATTTATACAGGGTGTTCATGAACAAATAATACAATGCTTTAGGGAAGGTAAGCGAGTGTAAATGGAACCCATATCTGTAGGGGATCCCTTCTCGATGAAAATGGTGACTGAAATGTGCAGGGCCAGGGCATAGAACAACTAACTGACAGTACCAATGCCACACCGGCCATCTTTAAGATGTTTGTCACAGCATGCGTGTCCAGTGGTAGGCGATAGTCTGGACACTTATTGTGAACTGGCCATCTTCTAACCACGTGTGTAATACTTAGCAAAAACTGGCCATATCACTGTATTGTGTGTTGCAACCTTCCCCTGCACATTCTCGCCCCTAGGGGATCTATTCTGGGTAGAGGTTCCTTGTATCAAAGTGCTCAATTTACACCCACCTACCTAAAGCAGTGTATCATTTGTCCATGTGCTTGGTTCAATAGCTGCAAACCACCGCTTATAGTGTGTTCTTTATAGTTAATGTGATATGTTCACAGATACTGGGAAAAATTCAAATCTCAAGTGAGGAAACAAAAGCAGCATTCCATGAAAACAGGAGGAGAACCTTATAAAACCTTCCCTGCTGATGACGAGATTGCTTACCGGGTGTTGACAATTCAGTCATGGCTGAATGAAGTAATTGCGACACTTTTTATCTACAAGCTGCTGCCTTAATTTACACTATAAATCATCCTGAGACTAACACCTCCACATCAACAACAAGCAGCCCTCATATCCCCAACCATCCACCTCTAACCAAATTCTTTCACCTTCAATCCACACCCCTTTAATTTCTATTCAATCTGTTCCTGGTCCCTTTACAATTCGAGAAAATGTTTTCCTAACATCTAACTCAAACTTTCCTATCCCCTCCCTCCCCAACCCAATGTCCTCATGTTCCAGAGAGCATGCAGCACTCCAGTTGTGAGGATCCCACATCAGCTCCAACTCTGCAGACCTAAACTCCTCGTACAAGCAGTGCTCCTAAAAGTAATAGTATTTTATTAGGCCTATTTGTAAAGATTCTTGGAAAACTCGTGTTCTTAATGTGCCAGTTTTCTTGACTAAAACAATGTGTGGGATATTTTTATTTAGATTCATTGCCTAAGTAAAAGTAACTTAATAACTACTATTGATTGCTGAGCAACATAATTTGGAAAATATTTATGTAGCATTAATGTGCCAGGATATAGCAAAAATTATAAAAAGCATTTTTTTACTATATATTTAAAATATGTCAAGCACATTGAAATTTTGTGATATTGTGCTAAAGATATATTTATTCAAGAAGAGCAACCAAAAAACTGCCTCAAATATTGTTTATTTATTTAGCACTGTGTCTAACTACTCGTTCGAGCTATACACTTAAGTACTAATTAAGCTAATGGATTATGAATTGGGAAGGTTGAATTTAAAGGAAGTAAACCCACATTTGCATGGAAGGAGAGTGGTAAACCACTTAGGATTAGAACTCCCCCAGTTCACCCAATCAAGATTCAAACCTTAAACCTTTATCTCCCATCCTCGGCAGTCTAGCTTAACACGAAACAAGTGTGTCAGCTAACTATGCCACCAAGGTGGGTAGCTCCAAATCGAAGTTCATCAGTATTTTTAAGGTTTGAGTTGAAGTTTATCTTGGGTCTGCAGGCATCGTATTCCATTGAGCTCTGTAATATAACTGGATGGACATACACATTGCCAAGGACAAAAGCGTGACGCTCAAGTTTATCGTCTGCTACATTGTGGGGGGACAGATTTTACAGTTTCTTTCAATGTTCTTATGCGAAAAAATGTCTCTGATGTTTGAAATTAGTGAAGTATTATATCACACTTTCCTGAAGAAAAATTTATATTAAAGGGTATACAATTCAGTTTTACAGATAGTATTGTACAAATACGAGTATAATCTTTAACATATTTAAATAATTATGTAGTTATCATCAATGTGGATACTAGCTTGTATATTGGTTTCAGAAACCATAGGCTATTATAATGAAATCTTAAAACTTGATTACATTTGTTTGAATGACAAACTTTGTGCAGTTACCATACATTCAACCTATCACTTATGTTATAGGCTTGTAGAAAGTATTATATTACCCTTTTTTTAAAAAAAAGTTGGCTCATATCTTGTATCTTTCAGAAACTATATTATGTTGAAAGTTTGATAACTATAATGGGACAAGTTAGCTAAAAACTATTACATTTGTTTGAATGACATACTTTGTGTAGAAGACTTACATTCAAATGATAATTTAGGTTATAGGCTTATAGGAAGTACGGTATCCAGTAAACCCTGAATTTAGTAAAAATCCCAATCTGTAAGGCTTTATTTCGTCCCAGAATACTATCATATGTGTCCTATAATTCTTTACCATTTTCCTTTTTCTCCCCTTTTGTTTTTTTTGTTTTCTCGTTTAGGAAGTTGCGTTGCGCGTTTCACACTCCTCCCTGATGAGTTCCGATATAATGAAACCTAGGTCGGTGGATTGGGCGGTGACGATCAATTTTCTTTAAGAGACATCTATTACCTCTTTGTCCATTGGCAGCAGTGTAAAGTGTGAACTGTGTTCTTCTTTTCATTGTAAAGGCCATATTGTGTTTGTCCCACTTTTCCTATATCTTCTTCCAAATATAATATATATATATTTTGGTAAGATAATCGTCCATTTAGAACGGAAGTAAAAATTTCCTCCTGGAAGGTCTTATATCCTAACTAAATACCATAGGGTAGGATTCTGATATGAAATAAAACCTTACAAGTGAGCTTCCTTCAAAAATCATCGTATATATTAGGCTACATCAATTTATTCAAAGAAAAAACTAACCAGTTTCCAACTTTGATATGCTCTTCAAAGCTTTTGCTAACACATTTATTTCACTTAACTAATCACACATTGATGTATCTCATATATTCAATCAAATTATTAAACGATGTTAAAATGCCACATTGCCTTGTATGGGTGTAAGAGCGAAAGAGATACCCAAAGGTTTCTTTATTTCTTACACAATGGTATGCAGACAACAGATTGAAAATTTCAGCCACAGATGTCCATCCAGTTATTATATAGAGATCAATGTCGTATTCATTGCTACCAGTACCAACTTTTATCTGATTAATAAAGCTGCATTTTGGTATTGTTTTGACCACTGTATTCCTGGTGTAACTATGTAATGCATCTGTTGTTTTGATAGTGATAGTTTTTTTAATACTTTATTATTTGAGAAAAATGTTTGTGTTTATCAGTTAAGAAAATTCAACTTGAAATATTACTAGTACAGATACTGCTCTATATTACTCACTCTCTAAAAAAAAGGTGCCCATCCAAAAGTGACTCAAAGGGAAAAAAGGCCTACTCGCACACCTCTAGACCTTTAGTTCACTATCCCTTATTAGGGATATGCAAAGTCAACATTTTTCAATTCGATGTAAACTTGATTTGAATATATTAAATATCCTTGAAGCCGAATCAAAGTTAGAATTGTTTTGTATTAAAAACATTACCGGTACTTTTTGGTTTTTTTAAATAAATTTATCCAGTAAAAACAACTGGAAAATGTATTTTTCACAATTTTTAGTATTATTTCATTTTAATCTGATAAATCAATATACTATCACAACTTACAATTACTTTAGTTTTATCATATGAACATTGTTTAGTAATGTATATAACAGCTCAGAATGGTAATAATTGACTGTCTGTGGTAAAAATATTTCAAATGTTACAGCTATTTGAGGAATCCTACTTTTATAAACATCTCTAATTGAGAATTATTATGCTCAGTTGAAAACTAAATAAAAAAAATTTACTGTAAAAAAAATCTGTTGAAAAGTTACAGTTTCTTCAGGAATTTGTTCAAAAATTAAAGTATTTTAATCTTAATTATGGAGTTTAGAGATTATGAATCCTCAGAGATTTCAGCCCGCCTAACTTGACACAACTTTCTGATGTCAAGTCGTCCATTTGAAACTTTCAACTGGAATTTAGGTTCCAAATTTATCCTATTGCAGTAATTATTTTTGTGCACTATGGATGAAAAATAAAGTTCGGTTCTTTTATCAGTGTGCTAATATTCCCTGGAGAACCGGCGTACCACAGTTTGATAACCACTGCCCTATATTATTTGTAATTTTCAAATAGTGAATTAATTGACAATATTTAATTTGTTCTTGTTTGTGTTGGTGTTACAAAGCGAGATCCCGCCCTTCAAGTAGCAATACATTTGTTGAGTTCAAGGAGCTGAAATACATGTGAGAAACCTACGAAAAGAAGCTGGAGAATGAAGATCTGCTGCATGCAGTCCGCTCCAGATATGAAGTAATACTCCTGGATCATCAAGAACAGCTCCAGGTGATCCACCTGAGAAAGGAGAAATTGATGCTGGAACGTGAAAGGCATGCTGTAAGGGCTGCTAAGTTAGATGTGGAGATTAAGAAACTAGATCAAGTTCTGGAGATAATTAATAGTGTGATTTTTTTTTAAATTCAATGTCTTCATTGTTTTTATAACTATGTTCAAGGTCTTGGTTTTAATAAATGTATGGTGTAAACTTCTTAAAATGTAGGTGGTTGTATATAGTAAAATTGATAGCTCTTTTGTTTTTGTTTATATAAGATATTAGTGTTGAACATTGACATAGCTTGCTTAAATGTTTAAAGAAAAGTTTTTCACACCAATCATTTACTCTCAATAATGATGAAAATAATAATGCATAAGTTAAGTTGATACGTGAAATATTATTGGAAAGTTCTGGTTTATTCTTCATGTACTATGTATGGATCCGGATCAGTGGACACATGGTCTAAGGTATCAGCATCGCAGTTGTCTAGACTGCCGATGATGGGGAGATTGTGGTTCAATACTGGTCAGTCCAAAATTGCAAGTGCACTTTGATGGTGGCTACAGACAGGGAAAACCTGGAAAAGTCAGGGAATTTTTGGATTTCAGGGAATTAAAAAATATGTCTAAAATATCCCATTAATTTCGCAACCAAACACTAAAACTAAAGTTAATGATACCTAAATAAAACAACATTTTAGTTATTAAAATAACCGATAAAACCGTTTGTTTAGTAACTTAGATACAAACTCTTTTTAATATGTGATCAATCACAAATAAAACAAGTCATCATCCACCATTAAAACTGGAAAAAAGTAGTCAGGGAAAATTGAGAAGTGTTGCCTGGAAAACCTGGAAAAGTCCATTTAGCTAAATTTGGAAGAAGGTACATGAAAATGGGATGAAAACACAATATGGCTTTAACAATGAAAAGAACACATTTTACATTGCTACCACTGGACAAAGAGACTGGCTGCTTCTTGAAGAAAATCAATTGTTACTGCTTACTCTCCTGACCTGGGTTTCATTCTACTGGAACTCATCAGGAGTGTGAAATGCACAACACAACTTCCTAAAAGAGGAAAATGAAATAACAAAAAGGGAGAAAAAAGAAATTGTTAACGATGGGGGACACACAGATAGTAACATGTAAAAGGAATGAAACACAAAAAATGGAAGTTTTCCTTGAGAATTATTGTCTGTATAAAATAATCCATTTAATCAATAATATTCCACAATTTTGTTTTAGAAATGATGTGAGAATATTAAATTAGTTTGCACAAGAGGTATAGAAAAAGTTTTTATTTAGGAAGATCGGGTAGCTCGATTAGAGATTACAGGAAGAGCTACCAAGAAACCTGTAGAACATTATGCATACTATATTCACAGGAGAATTCATATATATATATATAGAGATTAAAAAAAGAACAGAAATTTTAGATGTTTATTAATATTGTTTTATAAAAAGATTACATGTGTTATGTCAAAAAAAAACTTCAATTAAACCTGCACCTAATATCCCGATATTGTTATTGCCAGGCAGCGGAAGCAAGGGACCAAGTTCCTCTTCTATCCGGGGCATTTCATCATCTAAGAATGCTTCGTCCTCATTTATGCTGATTTTGTACAAAACTGCTGTTGCGACAATAATAGCAACAGTATTGTGGGTCTTGGTCTCTCGTCTAGCTGTTAGGCATCTGAAGCGCCGTTTCCATAACCTGAAAAGCCGCTCTACAGGATTGCGGGTGGCTATATGTGCAGTATTATAACGCTGCTCCGCTTCTGTCCGAGCATTAAGGAGCGGTGTTAAATAAAATATATGGCAGCCACCGACTCCTAGAAGAATACCATCGACACGTCCTTGCTCAAAATTAGACTAGATGCCCCAAATATTGATGCATCATGAAATGACCCTGGTCTCCTGGTGATATATCCACTATTTTAAGGTGGGCCCCACAAGCTACCTGCACATAATCATTAATGGTAAATATGTATTTTTATTCATAACAAATGGCATTATTCATCAGTTATAATAAGTAGGAATTTTTATATTTAACAATATTAAAGAAAAATACTCATATTTTGTAATATTTATTTAATAAATTGGTTTAGTAATGAGAAATCTACTTTAGGAAAATATTGAACCCAACTTGAGATTTAATCTACTAATTGTGCCTATTACCTGCAAAAAAAATAATTATTAGTTGAATAAAATTGTTATAAATTTTCTTTGTAGCAATGTAACTCATGAAGGGGTGAAGTGTTAGGATCTAAAAAAGGAAACTTCTAATAGGACGCACTGAAGGATTAAATTTGACCAAGGCAATGGACTTGTAAGATAAAACACATATACCATAATGAGCCAGTAAGTATGTCATTACTCCAATGATTAACCAATTTTTAGCAAATACATTTTTTAATATTTTAAAAATTATTAGGGACTAAAAAAATATAATTTATTTTTACCAAATGGTTGTCTAGCCTAACTTTTTATGTTATGTTAAATATGTACACAAGTTTTTTTTTAAAACTGATAAATGTCAGGAGCCATATTGTTATAGGGGATAAAAATGTATTTAGAAAGTGTTTTAAATTAGCCTAAATTTCAAGATAAAGCATATTTTATCCATGCACAAATATGGGGATTAATGTTCCAATTTATCCCAAGGGCAAGGTAGCTTACTTTCAATTTTTCATTTGACTATGGATTAGTGTAATCATTCTTATTTAGTTACACTATATTCCTAGCTATTTACTCAAACCATGGTAAAACCATCAACAACATAATTACAAGTCTCAATTAATGATACTTGAGAAGGCTTAAAAACTGTTTCAGGTAACCCTGGTTGGCAATGCATTATAAAACAGGCACTCAAAATTTTAATAACATCTTATTTCATAAAGTTTATTGTTTTAATCAAAACAATATTTGTTGTTAGTATCAACACTAACTTATACACCAGTCGTAATGTTTTTATTTAGGCCTCTTTCAAAAATGTAGGCCTTTAAATAAACAGTAAGAACCTTTCCAACTAAGCTGAACATTAATGGAGAAGACACCATGTCTGTTGTGGTACACTTCACCCCGTTCACCTCTTGGATTAAAAACAGGAATGTGGGTTCTGTCCACAGCTGGAAAACCCCTGGAAAACCACCTGTCCTCTTGAACAACTGCATGTTTTCTCAGTTTCAACTCTGGTTGAAGGCAGGTTGATGTGCTCTCGCAATTTGCCAGCTATTATCTTCGTAACTGTGTGGATACCCTCAGAAGTGGTGCTGCTACTAACATAACACAGATCTCCAGCTGTAGAGAAATACACAATAAGAAATAATCATAAAAGAACATTTGTGTGCGTTATACATGAAAACAACATTTAGGGCCAGTACAGTACACAAAGAGGGTAGAACTCCTTTTACATTTTCATTGTTATATTATGGCAATTTTTGTGATTTGTACCATCACCACACAATAACAAATTAACTGTGTTTAAAAATGAGGTGGCCTAATGGCTAGATAATTTTATAATAAAGGAAATGGATCAAACTAAAGAAAAAGGAAAATAAACTACTAAGAATAAATTTGCTGAAGAAAGCCCACCTAGGGAAAGAGGAAAAATGTGGGAAGAGTCCAATGCACAAAGGTGACTTCTTCCTTTCTTCTGTCTTCTATAGTAGAAGTAGTCACACACACATTTTAACACAAATAGAATATTTCGGCATTGTTACCTTTATCAAACACAAAGAAGAATAGAGTACAAAACCCACAAACAATGGATTACTCAATTTTGAATTTTAAAAGAAACGGCTAGAAACACATTGTGCCAACTGTTTTTGGGAGTAAAGATAAATTCCTTGGCTATGGTTAATATTTATAGAAAACTGATGATGATAGAGATAGTAATAATAAAAAAATTATATTTTTAAAAATGGTAATATTATAGAAATAAACTATCTTCTGTTGATACCTGGTGGTAATCATGATTTGGTAATCCTTTGGTGGGCTAGTTCCCACTATCTATAAATTGAGAACTGTTGCACTGTTTGGGAAATGCTCTTAATATTTTGGTGGTGTAGCAGGTTTGAAAGTCCTGGTTGTGGGTACCGGCATAGGATGGGTACAGGCCTGTCCGGATCTTAGTGGTTTGTGTCAAAACGATGATTTTTCATTCTCTGTCTGAGAGAACCTGTAGTAAGGCCTATATATTCTGCATCACATGATTTGCACTGTAGCTGATATATCAAGTTATTGGTTTTGCAATTATAATAACCATGGATTTTGTATTCCAATTTGGTTACTTTGCTATTGAAGGATGTAGCTGGTAGGTGGATTCCACATGTGTTGCAACGGGTGCTACCGCAGGGGTATGAACCTTTGGTAGTTGGTTTTTCTTCTCGGATTATCTTGGGGTCAGGAAGTTTGGGATGGACTAGAATATTGGGGAGACTGGGTGGCCGTTTGAAAGTGACTCTTGGGGGTGAACTAAGAAGGTTTTGGGTTTGGGTAGAACTGGTTAGGAATTTGTAACCACTTTTAAGGGTGGTGTTGATACGTTGTAGACCAGGATGGTATTGGGTTGTGAAAGGGATGTCCTCAACTTTTTCTGGAGGGTCATAGTCATCCCTGGAGAGTGCTCTGGAGATTTGGTTGTCTTTTAGAGGCTTGGGGTAACCTCTACTTTTGAAAGCTGTGGAGAGTTGTTTACAGTATTCAGTTAAATCGTCAGGTTCTGAACATATCTGTTTGGCTCGTGTGGCAAGACTGAATGGTGAAAACGTGCCACCACAGGTTTTAATAAGGTTTACTCTGAAGTATGAACATCAAAACATTACCGGATTGAAAAAAGTAGTTTATT
>CABEEJ010004202.1:0-51480 GCA_901482245.1 Timema douglasi
ATACACCCGCCGCGCCGGCAAGGCCCAACGACTTAAGACAACCAACCCACTCCATGCGAAGCCCCAGTAAAGACGGATAACAACTTTCTACAAAAGAATGAATATTTAAAGGTTGAAAAGTAGTTACCAATATTTTGGACTAGCCAAACGCTACTTATACGCGAAATAGAGTCTATTTAGATGTTAGCAATTGGTTTTTGAAACATTACATTCTTGCTATACCATAATGTAGGCTAGTCATTAAACTGTAAAACATATCAACTCAACACCTTAGCTTCCTTTTCCACTAAAATATATTATTCCTGGTACCCTTAATATTTATACAAAATTTTATCATAGTTGGTTAAGAACTGTAGTCGTGGGGAGAAAGTGAACTGACCTTAATACAAAATGTGTGATTGTTTTTTCTGTAAACAATTAATATGCAGTACTGAATTTGGGAAAAACTGGTTCTCATAGTGGGGATGTAAAGAAGTCTTTTTCAATGTTAAAAATGCTATTACAACAAATTTTTGTTAATGATAGTATATATTTTGCAGCCCAAATTCTTAGTAATAATGATTGGCACTTTTCTTTCTAAGTTCCGATAATCATTAGACAAGACCACCTATAGTTTACATTTGTCTTGAAAATAGTTCAGCAAGTTAATTTTTTTGCTCATTAAAATGATAACAATACATTTTATAGCAATTAGATAAGAATATATATATATATATCTTATATATACAGATTCTTGTATAATGGTTATAAAATCTATTTCTGTTATTATTTTAATATTTTATCTGATTCAATTACAGGATGAATATCTTATGAATATATGTATATCAATGTGAAATTGACGCAAACTCTTTAGATCACACCACGGTGCTGTGCGTGCACCGTGTGATTACTACAGTATGATTTTGGTAGGAAGAACAGTAGAAGTTAGTTACTAAAGCTACTAAATTAATTTTAATATATTCATTCACCAAGTCATGCTATCTTCAGCTGTTACCTTTAATAGATATTATCAAAACCTATAGAACGACTCAAATAATATAGTAAAATGTTATCAATGTTGATCTTAAGGAAATATGTTTGAATTTTCTAAACTGTTTTTCTAACCAAAATCAGGGTAAGCTATTTTAACATAGTAAGTAAATGCAAGAATTATGACCTATTCTTTACTACTGTAAATTGTTTGAGATAGCTTATTCCCACATAACCCAAACATCCAAACATTACACGATACTCTTTTCAAGCTCCTCACGCATTATCTTTAGTAATAAATAAGTTTAATTGTAGATACATCTTCAGTATCTAACTCTATTTATTTAATAGAACCTTTTATGTAGGAAGTTTAACTTTGTACACTATTTCGTAGGCTATGACTACAGGCATGCGCATTTAATATTTCATCAGAGCACTCTAGTGGAGAAAGCTAGATATAATTTGTCAATAAGGGAGGTTGAAATATAACTATTTTGTGATAATTTGCAAATTTTAGATTTGTTTAGAAAAAAATAGGGTTATAATGGCAGACAACGAGCAAAAGGCCATCCAGTTAATGGCCGAGGCTGAAAAGAAATTACATTCTTCAAAAGGATTCTTTGGTTCTTTATTTGGGTAAGTAGGCAATGTTGAAATATATAAATTGTCATTTGACAAGATGCAGACTATGGCGAATCATTTCATGTCTAGTAGTTTTTACGATCATTCGGTTTTTGTTAGTATCTGAAAATAAAATATCGATTTAAAAATAATTAATTTTAATATTATTGTAAGAAGAATTTTTTTTTTGGGTTGAATAATCATGTCACAAATCTGTATAAAAAACAAACTACTCTATCTAGTTGGCCCTATTTATTTATAGCCTAATTATTGTGTCTTAGTGGTTCCTCTAAAGTTGAAGAAGCTGTAGAATGTTACCAACGAGCTGCCAATATGTTCAAGATGGCTAAAAAGTGGGGTGCTGCTGGAAATGCATTCTGTGAGGCAGCTATGTTTCATGCTAAAGCAGGAAGTAAACATGATGCAGCTACAAACTATGTTGATGCTGCTAATTGTTATAAGAAGTCAGATTCCAATGGTAAGTGTTTTTTCTATGTAGTGTTTTAGTCCATGCTAAGGTAATAATTGACGTTTTCTTGTGTAGACTTTAGGCCCTATTTTTTTCTTGCGGGTGATTAACTTAAGCATATTGAAATTTTAATTTTAATTTACTATGTCACCCTGTCTTGGGCTATAAGCCTATATCTCTCTTTTTCACCTTTCCCATTCATATTTTATTATTACATTTTATAATTCCTTTTCATGTTTTAGCACGCTTCATATACTGTAGTGAATATAATTTTTTCTATTGTAATATTGTTTTATTTTATTATCACTATTATCCACTTAATAAAACAGATAATAGACTAATATAATATTTACAAAGTTTCAAAAAAACTTCCCTAAATCCGGAACATAATTCATGTCACCTGAATTCTTCAGGTTTGTTGAGAGTATACTGGTGGGAATTCCAAATTGGTCAGCAATGTCTTTCTTTTTTCTTGAACCAGTCCTCACTGCTTCAATTATTTTCAGCTGTTTACCAACGCTTAAAGATATGTATGAGCTTTTGTTTGTAACTTATTTTAACATACACTATCCAATCACTAATAAGATACACAAATTTATGCATCACTATGCTTTAAATGTGATATAAGTAATTTATAGTGACATACACAAACCCATAAGAAAGCAGAAACACAGAATAAATCATCCATTTGACTGACAAACAAAAGCTCGATGTGAGGCTATTGAGGGAGTGCAAGTTGTGACATGTTTTTACTTTGAATTATATGGGTCGAGGTATTAAATCTTTGAGTTATACCGTGGGGCCTATCTAAGAAACCTTCTACTTATAGAGGTTGGGCTTCTCTAAATTCAAGTTGTACATGTAAAATAATGTGCCTGGACACTCTGCGAAGACTTCTAGTTAAGTTATGTTTATTTTTTGAACTGGGGAGGTTTCTACAAGGAAACTGAATGAAACAGGATAAATCTCAGTCTTATGAAGGTTTTCGAATTAAAGAAGTACATGCTAGTAAGGTTCTACCAGATAAATGGAAAATTAAATAAAGTACGGTATGTTAGTTAAAATAATATAACACCATCCAAAATATTATCAAGTTCCATTATTATTAACTAAGACTGTACTGATACTTAGCTCACCTCAATTCCAAATGATTTAAATCAATTCCTCTTGCTTCTAACCTAGGAATACTAAGGATATTAATTAAAAAAATGTATACTTACATTGGACTTTGTTATAGCAACACCTTTTCTATAGCATAGCATCTAATATTGAGTGGTAGGCTATGCATGCATAATAATTAAATGCCATTGAAACATGCTTTCCAGGACTCTTTTACAACAGATGGAATAAACAAGTCGTGTCAGACTTTCTTCTTTTCTCTGTGTCAAAGAACCTTTCCAAACAATAGCAAGTTACCTTGTATATTTTAACTTCTCAACACCCTCGGAAAATGTATCAAAAGAGGTTAAGTCGCAAACAGTCTTTGAAAACAAGGAAAGTGCACAAATAAAATAAAAGTTTTAGGCTTGGAGGATAAAGAATTTGATAAAACTAATTGAGATAAGAGTTATTTTAATACATATAATTTCCGATAAATTTTTAAAGTTATCACTAAATAAAATCTACCACACCATAACAACATTAAGAGACATGTAGGCTTAAGGGCTTAAATTATGTAAATGTTTTGAGGGGAGAGGGGCTGGGGGGGGTCAGTATTTTCTTAGGTGAAGGCACAAATACAATATAAGACGTTTAAACTAAGGGGCGGTCCTAAAATTAAGTTTGGGTTTTGGGTGGAGGGGTTTTTTCAGTATTTTCTTATGATTTCTTACGATGGGGGAGGTTGGGGTAGGTCAGAATCCAAATTAGGCCTACATAAGGTTTTTGCCAATGTTTATGGTTAGACATAATTTGATTTTTTTTTTGTCAGAAAATGATTATATTGATTATAAAATTTCACTTAGAGTACACTTATTTTACCTAAAAGTTACTGCAAGTAAAGTATTCTAAAATCTCTTATCACTCATGTTATTTACAATCCTTATGTCTAAAAATGTCAAAACGATTCAAATAGGGCTTATCTAATTTACCAAATCGTGAAAAATTACGTATGATAGAGTGGGATGGGGGGAGGGTTAGGGGGTAATGGCAAATCTTATGATCCCTTACGTGGAATGAGGGGGGCTCAAAAATCATGAAAAAGGGCCTTATTTAATTTAACCCTTTCCTGGCACAAGTGCTTGAAAGAGCTCGCCGTTAATTTGTTGTTCCCGGCCCAAACGTTCAAAAGTGCTTGCCATATTTTGGCACACTATAAACCAGCTGTTGGGCTATTTGCTAACTATTTTAGATTTAGTTGTTATTTTTGAATATAGAGGTCTATCTTGTATTAAATATTTTATTTTCTTAGCGTTGTTAGTTTAACTGTTAGTTTTGCTTTAGAATGGCCTCCTTACAAAATTATAATATGATTGCTTTGGAGCTTGGAGACGTATCTGCCAGTGAATCTGATAGTTCTGACAATAACAATATTTTTATTGAGTGTAATAATGATAATGGAGATCCTGAATGGTTTGATATAAGTGATGGGTACTGGGTATCTGGAAAACAATTTAAATGGGGGTAGTGATTGTGCTGATGCTGTAAGGCGTTTTCAACCATCTGTGTAGACATTTACTGACAGGCTACACTTCGATGTTCCAAATGAATGTGGGCAATACTGGTCCTGTAAGTTTCAATGAACTATGTTATATTAAACTAGTGTTAGGTAATAACATTTTTCAGCACTTTGCCAAAAATACAAATAAATATTCCGAGTTTAGGCAATAAAAAATAGGTAAAGTGGGTCAAGAGTGGTATGAAACTACTGAGGAAGAAATGATGGTCTACATAGGAGAGTTGGTTTTTATGGGTGTATTTTATTTGTCAGAAACATCTGGCACCGCTCAGACATTGAATGCCATGTAATTCGTAATTGCATGACTTGCCTCTCTGCAGAATTGATTGTTTTCTTGAATACCACCAGGAAAGGGGAGTTGGAGTTGAAAACTATTCATAAATATTAATTAAATAATTTGTTTGGACTATAATATGTAGTTCCTAGTAGTGTCAATGTGATCCCTAATATAATAAGTTGTTTCTAAAAATTTCAACATAATATGTTAATTACATCCTGAGTTATTGCTTATAGCATAGACTCATATGCAAATTTTCGTGTTAATAAAAATAAAGGGAGTGGTGGTGGGGATTTGGGCTCTTATAATAGGGCCGGGAAAGTGTTAAGGACGATCCCTTATTTGAGTCTGCTTGTGATTGAACAGAGGCAGTGTCTTGCTTGGTAGATCTACACGGACATGGGCCGCTTCTCGATGGCTGCCAAACACCATCAGTCCATCGCAGAGCTCTACGAGACCGAAGCCATCGACCTTGATCGTGCGGTGCAGCACTACGAGCAGGCGGCAGACTATTTCAAGGGAGAGGACAGCAATTCCTCGGCCAACAAGTGTCTGCTCAAGGTCGCGCAATATGCGGCACAGCTTGAGAACTATGACAAAGCCATAAAAATTTACGAACAGGTAAGAGTACACCTAATCTTTGTCTCGAAATTAAAAGTATCCTACAGGCGTGCTTAGAGTATAGAGAAATTATCCACACTTTTTACTCACATTAAGCTTGCGTAAACATTTACGAGAAGCCTGGGGCTCCAAATCTGGGCGGTTGCACTGGAGATGGGTTTTTACATTTTGGATTTTTGCTGGTTTTCTCATCCTCTTTGATACTAATACACACGCGTTCCCTCTGGACTACCCTATTTAAATTGTCATTAAGATACCTAGTGGTCTAACATCTTAGCTCAGTCGGTGTCATGTCTGCCTGGCAAGTTATTTCGTATCTCAAATAGTTGCAAAGAAATGGTGAAAATTGTAAAATCTCCCCCATACAAAGTACCCTCAAAGTCATTTTTATGAGAAAATGATAATTGCCATCTGGTTTTTATATATTGATAAACACTGTCTAGATATAAAATTTAATCAAAATCCTTAGATCGAATTTTGAGAAAATCGATTTTTCTCTGATTTTGCTGTAAAATTTAGTAAGCTACACTTAAATTTTAGGTTGGCTATTTAATTCCAAAAACCACTTGGAGGGACCTTATGAAAACCTCAGATACCAAGTTGCTAGCCCAGTCAGTAAAATAGTTTCGGCTCTAGCCTGAAGTACAGACAGACGGCATTGGGAAAAACCATGTCTTTGGTTTCAGGGGTCATGAAACTTCAATATTTATCAAAATATTGCACATTAAATTTTTTTGACGATTCCATACTTTGTCTCAAAGGTGTCGAGAGAAAGTACAACATAGGCTACCTAAGTAGTCATCAACATATCAGTAAAACTACTCCAGAAAAGAAATGGGAGGGGGGCTGGAAAACTCTACCATAAAATGAATTACCAGTAATAGTGGATAAATCGTTAATAAAAAAATCCTTATTGATATCGCACATTAGTCTTCTGGCTTAGAGAAACCTATGTGGCAATCATAATAGCCACATACATGTTTGCCAGAGATTTTGTGTTGTCAAAAGGGTTACAAAATAACCCCATTTGTTGGCCCATTTTTGCAACCATTTGAGTTGTTTAAAATGTTCCTCCATTTAAACTCGAATAATATAATATGACATGGCTAAGACTAGTTAAATAGGCCCTATATTTCAACTATTTAAATTTGTTGAGAAGCATGTTATGGATATAGCTAATAAACTGAATAGCTTATTCAATCAAGCAATGAGCTTTTAAGCTTGAATTACTTTTCAGTACACCTACTTTCTGAAAACCCAAGTATATCTGCTGTCGCTCTTTTCTGGCTATATACATGCTGGGATTGCTTGGCTTCCTGACTCCACCGACTTAAACCATATCCATTTTTTCACTGCATACTTTGTAAAGAAGCTGATTCACCAATGGATAAAGATAATCTATAGTATGATTTTTGTAGGAAGAACAGTAAAAGTTAGTTACTAAAGTTTCTAAAACAAGTTTAATATATTCATACATAAAGTCATGCTATCTGCAGTTGTCATTTTTGATAAATATTATCAATACCTATAAAATAACACAAATAATATACGAAAATGTGTTGGCTGTAAAAAAATATTTTTTCTACTGTTCTTCCAACCAAAATCAGGGTATAGTCCACCTCAGCACACTACACACATACCTAATCACGCCATTCTCATTTGGGGTAGGTAACAAACTGTTCATGAGCTCTGTGGCTCAAAAATCAACAACTCTGTAACTAATCCATCTTTACTAACGTCATCCACACTTCCCTATCCTTGCATACTCTCTTTGCTCCAACAACATCCATACACAGAGATATACATGCTCTTTTGTTATTAAAACTCTCAATGTTTATCTCTTTCACACATTCAACTACCATATTTAGCCACGTCTTACATGTCCTACTCCTTCCTTTTGATCCACACAGTCTATCTTAATATATTCACTTACTCAATCCACTCTCATTGTCTCACTATGCCCAAGCCAGCATAGTACACTTCTCTCACATTGACCTATTGGATTCCTTTTCAAACCGGACTCCTTCAGCACCCATTCATTATAGTCCAGTCAATCAGTGCTCGAAATGGGTTCTACCTGGAAAGTTTTGGAGAAGTTCTGATTTTTGGTTCATTTATATTTTTCGGTGTGCTAATTAAGAATTTCCACTTTGCCACCTCGAAAATTTTCGGTAAATATTAAAAAAATGCAAAAAACAACAAAAAACCTTGACTATTTTTGGTTGTTTTCTTATAACATGAAAACTATGCACTTTTCGAGAAAAATTTCTATATACAAAAATAAACTAGAGAAAATTCTCTACAATTTAACATCGCATGTTTTATTTTGCCAGACGAATAGTTAAGGCGCAAACGCGCGTTGAAACTATTTGAATAAGTGACAACGCTCAGTGTTCATCATTCAAGCGCAACCTGCTTCTTTCTCGTGATGAAGCTCTATTTCGATGATATTCTTATTAAGAACTAGTAATATGTGAATATCTTACAGTTTTCATTGTTATACCTAGTACCTTGGTGTTTATAGGTATAGGGCTATAACGTATACTCGTGTTGATACATGTGGTTTTTATTAACATAGGTACTGTTACAGTGACAAACTAAAAACAGTCGTGATAAAAAAATGTGTAGGAATACAATATGCAAGGGAAATATGTAGGGATAATAATAATAACAATAATATCAAAATCGTCTGGGCCATTTTGTTGCTGAAGGTCCAGGCTGACCGATTTCTTTGTCCTCTTCCTTCAGAGCCTTTCGTTCATCTAGAAAATAAGTTAAGTAAAGAAGTAAAAAAGTGTTATGTTAGTTCAACATGAGTGTATAAAGGTATGACTAAGGTGTAAAACCATCGAAAGTGGGTTATTAAAGAATGCATAGCTGTGTTCGTAAATGTATTAATCAAAATACCTTCTGATGGATCCGCTTCAAGTTCTTGGCCCAGGTCTTGAATTCCTTGGACGTCAGGATCGTCCACATCTTCATCCTCGTCCATATCAGCTTTCTCCAAGTTGTCGCAGGTTCCTTCACAGTTTAAACAAATTTTCGAACAATATAGGCCTGCCTTTCTACAGCCACAATTCCCTTGGCAGCCTTTCTTACATTTGCATGAAATGTGATTTAATATAGCTTCTGGGGCAAGGGGCTGCAGGGTGGTGACTGGCATGAGGCCGTTCTTAGATGTTTTCCACCCCCATTGTTCGGGTCTTTTTTCATGACCAAGCCATTGTTGAACCTGATGGAACACCCGTAGCGAATGTTGTCTTGCTGCAGCTTCAGTAGGGGGTAGTGAGGCAATGTTGGCTGTGGTCTTGTATGCAGACATTACATAGTGCCTGTACCTCAACTTATTTATTGAAGCTACTTTTTTCCCACCAACACCGTACAATGCAATAAGGAAACGTTCACCCGCATCGACAACTGCCTCTTTATCAGCTTCAGGGTTTTTAAACACCTGAACAATGTTAATCAGATCAGGATTATTCTTCAAAGTATGAAGAAATTTCATCTTACCCTGATTGAACAAAGCTGATGTTGTGTCACGCCCATTCATGGCATGTAAAAACAATATGTGCTCGGCAACTGCTTTGTCAACTGCACTTAGAGGAGGATATAGTGTCTGAGGGACTTTGCCTTTTCCTGGCTTAAGTAAGTGAACGTTAGGAGAAGTACAGATACCTGTCAAGATGACTATAAGATCTACATCTTCACCGACGACTATGACAGATTCATGTGTTGGTGCCAAGGTAAGAGCTGTGTTGATAATCAGGGTATCCGCATCTTCTTTTGCTTGTTTGCAGACCATGTTACCCTCTGTGAATTTCGTCACTAGCATGGATATCAAACGACTTTTATTCTTAGAGTTGGCAAGGAATTTCTCCTGAGAGACCGTAGGTGTCATTGTTCCATTAAACAGTATTTCGATAGAATTGTTTTTGCGTGCTCTCCTCGAGCGCTCCAGGTATTTAGTGCTTTTTTCAGCAACTTGGTCGGAGTATCCATCAAAAACGACTACCGCACTTGACTTGTAGCTTGATCGAACAAATGCAACATAACTGTCAAAAATATCTGCAAATGACTGCCCTCTGCGCCACACAACTCGATCCAGGTTTTAGAAATGATAGGGAGGGGAGCGGGAGAAATAGAGAGATCGCGCGGCAGAGAGACGGATACGAGGCGAGGGAAACATATACAAACTATTTCAGCGCGCACTTACGCCTAAACTATTTGTCTGAAAAAAAACCTATACAGAGCTAAATAGTGGAAAATTTTCTCTAGTTTAATTTTTTATACGGTACATTTTCTGTAAGAGTGCATATTTTTCACGCTATAAGCAAAAAACAAAAAATTGTCAAGTTTTTTTGTTGTTTTTTGAATTTTTTTCATGTTTCCCGAAATGTTTTGAGGTGGCAAAGTGTAAATTCATAATCAGCACCCCGAAAAACATTAAGGAACCAAAAATCAGGACTTCTCCAAAACTTTCTAGGTAAAAATACCAGATTATTGGACTATTAGAGACTCTGTCCTTTTGAGTTTTTCTGCATACATTTATTATATATCTCACTCTAACCATATTCACCTTGATCTCATGTTTCTATTGACAAACCCACGCTTCACTACCAATAAACTATTTTAGTGTTAACACACTTTTACATATTGCCATCTTTTCCTCTTGCGATACGACTTCATTCATTGCATTAGTCCACATAATCCAACTACTCTTTGAGATGCATTTACCCCTCTATCAATTTCACCATCTCTCCTTCCATTTTTACAGAACATTCTGCCCAGATATACAAATTCATTCACTTGTTCTAACAATTTTCCATTTATACTAAGCTGACAATCATTTCCTCCTTATCAAAAACTATCACCTTAGTTTTGGAGACATTTATATGAAGATCTATTCTATCTGTCACCACATATAAACGATTTAATGCATCCTGCAAGTCACTTTAAGCTTAGCCAATAATACTGCACTCTAAAGGTCGATAATTTATTTATTTAGATGCAAGAAGGCAAATATGGAAGAACACCAGTATGCTGGCTAATAGCAAACAACCAACTTTCACATTTTCTAACGTCAAGCCATGTGATCTACATCTGTCACTTTAGATAGGTATTATCAATATCCATAACATAACACTGATGAGATATTAAAATGTTATCAATTTTGGCTGCAAAAAAAAATATATAAAAAATTGGATTAGGGCCTATATTTAAAAAAATATAAAATATTTCTTCATTGACACTTTCAGATTTCTTGTTGCACTAATACAATAAATTCACCAATTTAATATATTTTCTATTTTTTATTAGGATGGATATTAACTCTTTTGACCTCTAAAAACCACCTCTTTGGTCTATTGGTCTTACAAATCCAGAGATCCCGGGCTCAAGCCCCGGTGTGTCTGCATTTTCTGTGAAGCAGTATGTCAGGAACGGGATCAACTCAGCCTTGTGAGAATAAATGAGCTACTTGAATGAAAATGTAGCGGATCCAGTTTAAAAAACAGATTAACACCCGGTGGGCTCGTGCTGACCAAATGACACCCTCTATCTGCAGAACTTGGCACTAACTTCACCAACAGACACTGACCACTCAATCGATATGGCTCGATTGTTGGCTGTTGCCAATTGCCACAAAGTTAATTATTTTTGACATAAAAATACACTTTTCAAGCTCATTGATTTAAAACTTAAATTTTGAGGATTGTTAAACGTTTTAAATATTAGAATTTACTTTCATAGCTATTTTAGTAATGTGTTTGTTGACCCTTGAGACTAGCCTCAATTGACACTAGTTTAATAACATAAGACGGGGAAGATGGGGTAAGTGATAAGGCATCAACATTCACTTGAAATGAAAATTGCTGTGGAACTTGCTGTGGAACTCCCTGACCTTGTAGTGAACTCTGCCCAGATTTAAACTAGACACTTGTCATAGCTCCACACACCACCTTTTCAGTTATCGAGACTGAAAATTAATTTTTCTTGATGTAAGAAAGCAACTCTATACAATTAATTAGGAATGATATGAAAAGCAAAGCTTGGGAGATGAATGATTATAGTTACGAAAATGAGCTTTATCAAAATCATATTCAAATAAATTGAAAAAGGATACTTGGACACGGGAATCTATCCCTAAGTCGAAGTTTCAGTGTCCCAAGTGTCATTTTTCAAACTTTTTTATTTATGGGTAAACATTTGATTTAATACAAATATGATTTTTCTATGCTTGTAAGTTTTGTATTATAGACTTGTCTGCATGTACCAATGAACATGGGAGCTTTATATATATTTCACTACAATTGGCTAGATTTGTTGTGTCTCAGGTCGCGGGTTCCTCACTCGATAGCTCTCTTCTCAAATACAGTGCAAAGGAGTACTTTTTCCGCGCAGCTCTCTGCCACCTCTGTGTGGATGTGCTTAACGCTCAACATGCCCTGGAGCGCTATCAGGAGATGTACCCAGCCTTTCAGGACTCCAGGGAATATAAACTTCTCAAGGTATGACAATTTGGAGAATTTTACTACCTGCATTGGTGGTTGCAGTTATCTAACGTGTCCATTTTGTGTTAGACTTTATTGCCGGTGATTGGGAGATCAAGGTTCACATCCAAGTCGAGTGTACATAGGGTGTTTTATTCTAAACGTTTTCCCTACTTTCCTTTAATGCAAATGCGTGCACTTTTTACTGTAATATTCTACCTTCATAATCCCTATTCCTTTAGCTTAGTTAATGTATGTGTATAGCTCGAACAAGTAATAAGATGCTGTGGAAAAAATAAATGTTATGATATGAATTATCTTGGTTTGACTAAAATTTCTGAGACAGTGTCGCCCATCATGAGAATATCCTTTTTTGAATCCTGGATGGAATGTTATTTTATAATATGAGTGATTTTTCACTCTTTATACCCACTAAACCTGCTTCGGTAGCCGCATGGTTAAAGGCATCACTCCTGCAATAGACTAGACTGCCGATGACGGGGAGATTGGGCTTAGAATCCTGATCTGGTGTAGTGAGGGTGTTTTTTTACCCAAATGGTTTTTCACTTTTTCTTCACGCAAATGTGAAACAATTTGGATGAACTTCCTCGAAATTCAACCTTTCTCATTCCTACCCCATTAGAGTAATTAATGCATATTAGCTGAACAGTTAATAAGATGCGTTGGTAAAATATATTATGGTTAGTTCGGATTCACCATTTTATGAATCCGAATACAAATTTCCAATTTACCTTCAAATCTAAAATCCGAATCCTAGGAAAAATTATGAATATAAGAGGAAATATAGATATAATAGAATGATAGAAAATTCAAATATAAGCTTAGCTAAAATATTAGAAAATTTTCTTAATCCATTCATTATAAGTGTAATACATTCAGTTAAGTGTTAAATCATTGGTCTGGGGCCAGGTTTTTAAATTCATCCTATAATTGGTTCTGAACCACCAATAAACAGTATTAGACCTCAAAACAAACCTTATTTGAAAAGTTGAATTTCTTTTTTAAAGGATTTGTGTCTCAAATTTGAAATTTAGTTGAATATAGAATATGTATACTTAAGGATTTGAGGGCCCATCCCTAATCTATATAGATATATAGAGATATATTATAATTATATATACACCTTTAGTGTAATCTTGACTTCTGGAAAACTCCAGCACTTAGGTATAACTACTAACAACACCAGGTATAGTGACCAGCACATAAAGCTGCAAAGTCAGGGTTCAAATCCTTTCCCGGATGTAATTTTTGTATATTTAGTCAAATACTCATGCTTTTTTTTGCCAACTTAATTCATTATTCAATTAAAATTGGTTTATTATGATAGGTGCTCATTGATCACATGGAGGAACAGAATGTGGATGGTTTCACCGAAGCTGTGAAAGACTACGATTCAATCTCAAGACTAGATCAGTGGTACACAACAATCCTGTTACGCATTAAGAAACAGGTCAACGATGACCCAGATCTCCGTTGAACATTTCCCTCCAAACTCCTGCACTCTTATACATCTGTCAAGTTTCTGCTAGTGTTTTGAAAATTAAGAAAAAAATAAATAAATGAAAACTGATAATTTATCAATAGACATTATTGTTTCTTACATTGAACATAAAAAAAAAGCAAATTTTACTCTAAAGAAAAAAAAAACCTTCTTGCATATATATTAATGAATAGAAGATTTAGTAGTAATATTAATTTTTTTTTATATCTTTGCGCGAAAGCATGTTGGTAGTCTTGAATTTTGTTATTTGGATCATTCTCAAATTATTACTCTTTCTCAGCTGGTGTATTATCGGTAACAAGCTAGCTAGCCATTTAATAATAATTGTTAGAGAAACAAGATGACATGTAAAGTTGGAGTGGCAACCTCTATATTATTACAATCATTAACAGTTTAAAATCTATTCATTTAATGAACACAAATTTTAATACAGTCTGCTGACTAAACTTTTGACACTTCCATGTTTGTTAATTTTTTCATGTGTTCACTTTAGTTTTGTTTACTGGTGAAAGTATTTTTCAACTTTGTTTAGTGTTTATTAAAATGAATTATTTATATAGTTGTTGCAATATGTGTCGTATCAACATTTTTTTTTTTGAAGAAAAATATTATTTGTTATGAACATTTGTAATTAAATCAACTATTTATCTCTAACTTTATTCTAGAACTTAATTTTTTAAATAGTTGGTTTATTCTTTTATAGTGCTCATGTTTAGAAATTAAATGGCTTCATTATTATTTGATATGAATGTAGGACAGAAGGGAGCTCGTTTTTGATTGGTTCCGTATTTACAATATGTAAATTATGAAGGAACATTATTTTTGGCCTTTTTCCCCCCCCCAAAACTAAATAAATTAAGTTGAGAACATTTATTGTTAAAGTTAAAAAAAGTTGACTTTTTTTTAAATACTCTTAAATATTTGTTTTTCTACTTTCATTGTTTTAAAAATAAATAATAACTTTGTTATACCTTCCTCAACACAAACAGTGTGGTTTAATTTAAAATAGTTCTAGTACAGGATTAAAAGCTGAGTGCTTTGATTTTTATAATTAAAGATCCTGATTTGTGGTAAATAAAATGATTAGAGTTCATCAAATAAAAGGTTGTAATTTGGCATTAAAAGCATTTTTCGGCTAAGAATGGGAAATAAATTTACTCAAAATTAACTGGGATATGGATATAAAAATTATGGTTAAATTTTAAATAGTTGCCCCATTTTTTTCAAAATATGACTCATAAAAAGATCACACACATATTTTACTTTTTTTTTATCTGTGGTCTTTGGTCGAGAGAATTTTTTTTTTACTGCAAACGTTGATTTGTTAGAGTAATATTAAGGAGAAAATTATAATAATGCTGTTGGTACTATTGTTCTGTCATTTTCAGGCAAAGAACAATGTCATCTACTACTAAGTGAAAATGTGAATAGTTTGGATATTGCTAATTTTCATTAAAATGGACTTAATTGACCATTATTTACACATAAACAGCCAATTAATCAATTTCACGAAAAGATTCAATCCAGTTTGTGTATGTATAAAACATGCAAAAATTCTACACTGACCTTTAAAAATATTTTGATATACATTTGAATGTGCTAAGTAAAAGTTTTTAAAAACATGTCTTATGATATATAAATGTCCCTATTTATACTACATTAATCCACGAATTGGTGTGGGGTCGGACCCCGAGGGCGAGCGAGAGCTTGACGGGAGAAGAGGCCTCGGTGTGGGGTATGAGCGGGTAAGGTAACCTTTATTTATGACTATCATTAAGGGAGGGTCATAAATTTAAATTGCCTAAATTGACGACATTTAAAATCTTGTTATGAAAAGCTATACACTTTTAACCAGACTACAAGGTAAACTTAATTTTTCTCATGCTGAGGATTGAACCTTTGTTTGAAAATAATTTATACTCTTTATTTAATTTACTGTAATGTAAGTGGCAAAGGAAGGAAGCCAACCTGAAAGAAAAACTAGGTTAGACCTCACTACACATCATTTAAATGTTGACCAGACTTTGAAGCTTTTTATTTTAATAGTTTGCGGCAATATAAGCTGGCGCTGTGATTGCTGCATATTATTGTTATGAACACGTGACACAGTTATTAGAAATATCTCTTCACATAGCTTGGATAAATAAATGTTAAATAATCATTTCCCTATAAAGTCTAGTAATATATGTGATGAGCCATACAGTACAACCTTGAAAGTCCGAACTTTTGGTAAGCTGAATGCACCTTAGATAAAAAGAGACCAAAATATAGATGTGTGTATGTATTATCAATTAGAGATTAGATTTTTTTAATCAAAATATTACACATCCAATCTTTTTGCGTCTTAATTCTCCTCATTGGTAAGAAAAATACATTTATAAAACAATGTTTGTACTGTACCTTATTATATTGTATTCTATTTGTCTTGTTTATAAAAAAAATACATATTTGAGCATTGATTTTAAGTGGGTAATATGGCTAGTTGAGTTTTAATTGTATATTTAATCATTTAATTGCTATACAATAGCGCTGATTTTGTATAATGCACTTCAGTTTTAGGCCTATTAAAAATACATTTTACTCTTTATAGTAATAATGATTTTGCAATTTAAATACTACATAATGTGTATCCCGCCAACAGTACCAAGCTAAATATGAAAAAAGAATATCTTTATTGCATAACCAAGCAAATTTAAATGATTTTACAATCATGAGCAACCAATTACTATATTTAGGCCCAATCTTACAATGTCACGTTTAAAGTCCTCGTAACTTAACCGTTTGTAAAGTCTAACCGTTGGTTAAACTTAGCGTTGCGTTTTACAATACTATTTTTATGTGCGCGTTAAATTACGGATAGGTGCCTTCCATTAGTTCTTAGCGTTAACTTTCTCGGAGCGCTAGATTTGTGTCAAAGCTTTTGATTGGCCTAACTTGACCATAGAGAATATAACCAAGTCATTACAACGTCTATGGAACTGTTATGAAAAAATCAATCAAAACGAGTTCAATATATCGAGTTTGTTGAGGTTATATGCTATATTTTATCGTATTTATTTTCCTGCTAAAATGTCTGTTGAGAATCATAAACGCGAACGAAGTGTAAATTTTAGCAAAGAAGAGGAAATGTTGCTGATTGAATTAATTAATCAAAGTAGTCATAATCATACAATAAATCAGCCATTTCATAATATAAATAAAAGTAACCTCACTTTAATAATAACAACAATTGCCTTGAAAACAATATGGCGGAGTGTTTAACGTTGTTAATGTGGACTTTATGTTTGCTAACCGGAAGGTAGACCTCGCGTTAACTTTACGAGCACATTTACGTGAACATTAGCGCTAATCAAACATTGTAAAATCAAAAGTAGTGGTCGTTATCGCTTAACCTCATGTTAAACCCTAACGAATAGAATAACATGACATTGTAAAATTGGGCCTTAGTATGCATTTTACTAATAATGTCCTTTAATTGGTCATCTTAATTATTTTCTATACCAATCACTATGGTTTTGTGAAGTTTTGGAATTACTGCTTTGCATAAAAAAAAAGTCAACCTTGCTTAAAAAAATATTCCGGCTTTAATAATTATGAAGCTTTTAAATATTGAGAGCTAAAATACTCAATTCATGGTTGATTAATCCCATTTTGAGCTGTTCTATACATAACAAATAAATATTCATATGAAAAAAAACCCTCTGAAGGAATTGTCTTTTTAAGTTGTGATAGGGATAATAATTGATCTTATTAAAACAAAATATTACAAACAATTGTGCAATAAAACCATTTCAAGTAATTTTTGTGCAATAGGTACTGTATAAATAATGACAATATAGTATTTTTGCAATCACAAAAACTAAGAAAAAATATTTTATCTTTGAATCGGCTTCAAGAATATTTTATATATTTGATTCGAGCTCGCTTCAAACTTAAAAAGTGCACTTCACACACCATTACTAGCCATATTATTAAAACCATAAAATTAAATCAAACTAATTCAATCATCACTGCAATATTTGAATGACATGCGTGCTAATTTGCTAGTGCTTTTTTGTTTTCAAATTCTGATCATAGAACTAAATAATAACCAGATCTTTATATTGTAGACCTTGGTAGAAAATAAATAAATTTTTCTCTTCATTTATTTATTCATACAGCCATCTTCTGGTCACTTTGACAGTTACAAAAGGATTTATCTTTCATATTTAAAAAGGAAAAATTGCGCAATTTTCAGGCTACATCAGTCCCCCTTTTCAGCAGAAGAGACTAAAACACAAACTGGACTATGACAGAATGGCTAGAGGTTGATTATGGTCATTTAGATTCTTTTGTTGCTTGTTTCCTTAAAAAAAAAGGTGCTCCTCCCTGGTCTCAACCCTAGATAACCTTTTCTCCTTTTATTCCATGCAGGCCTACTCACACCAGTTATTAATTTCTATATTATAACTCAATAAGGAAAACCTCTTTTCGCTATATGAGGCAATTGTATTATGTTCCGATTGAATGAAACCTAGGTCGGGGGATTGGGCGGTGACGATCAATTTTCTTTAAGAGACATCCATTACCTCTTTGTCCATTGGCAGCGGTGTAAAGTGTGAACTGTGTTCTTCTTTTCATTGTAAAGGCCATATTGTGTTTGTCCCCCTTTTATATGTTTCTATCCGTAATTTCTATATTAACAATAATACCAGATAATTTAATATAATAATAAAATATGATATAAATACAACATTCTATCCATCTACCAAGAGTAAAGATACGTGTTTGAACAGGCAACTGCAGAATCTAAACCTAAACTTTTTTTTTTAATCAAGTAACAGGCAACAACAGAATCTAAGTGACTATGATAAACCTATAGCCATGTTGTCGTAGTCCAGTCTGTTTTTTACTCTCTTATACTGAAGAAAGGGAGTGATATACCCCAAAACCTACATAATTATGTGTTTCATTGTGTTTTAATTGTAAATTTCGAGACCTCCAGTTTTCTGATAAGTGGTCCAACATCTTAGCTCAGTTGGTAACGTGTCTGGTAGGTGTCCCGGGTTTGATTCCCGGCAAGGCCGAAAATTTATCATTGGTGAAATATGGGTTTACCCTTTCACATTGATAAATTAATGGCTGAGGACTGGATGTTGTGCCTGTCCTAGTCTTAAGTTATATTATAGGTCAGATGAAGCTACGAAAGGCCTAGCAAGCCAGTAGTGGAAAATATATGGCTTGAATAAAAAAAACTGACTCAGGTCACAGGCTGGTAACAGTAATGGATGTAAGATGAAAGTTTTCTGGTGTATAAACCTTATCATTCTATCCTCCTCTTTTAAAATTTAGAAAGACAAACATACAAACAAATAAACTTAAAATGTCTCTAACTTTTAAATTTATTTTTGTTTGTTTTCTGTGTTTTTTAATGTAAAAAATATTTAAAAAAGTAATGTTTAAATCTATTGTAACACTGAAAGTGATCATAAGATGGAAATATGACAAATGTTTGGCCTAACCTAACTATCCTTTACGATCGCCTTTCTTACCGATCACTTACATTACATTCATTCAGAGTTTCAACACTGTTTTTCTACACTTCTAAGTCAAGCAGTTAATAGTTTTTTAAATGCTTTATTTTAAATAGTTTTTAAAATCATAAAAGGGGATGAACTATATATACTTAACCTAAGGTTGTTTGGTGAAGATTTGTAGAACACATAACTTGAGCTTTTTCTAGCATTTACTGATGGAAGCAAATACTTATGTTTTGGCTAGGTTTATCTTGGTGTCTCCTTTCATATCCTTATTATTAGAACTAATTGATAGATTTTAACTAATTTGAAACACACAGGCCCCTGGAAAACACCTCTTTATATTTCTCACACATTTAGAACCGTGTGATGAATGGATTTAAAAATAATGCAATTTAGAGTGTGGCTCATGTTTGGAAAATAAGTGTTCAGTCATAAAGGCTATAAATATCTAAATAAACTTAATTCATTTCAGAGCTGCATAGAAGTCTAAAAAACTACCTATTTTTTATTTTACATACTCATTTATTGAATGACAATGTTAACAATTTATTATTGTTCTACTCTTGTCTTACGCTAGACAAGTTTAGGTAACAAGGCAAAGCTGTATATTTGTCTTACTCTTTTAACCAAGATTTAACCTAATACTCTTATTACAACCGCCTAATAGTAATAGAGTAACTCTTAAGACACTACATCATAGAATGTAACTTTTTCCAGACTTTGAGAAAATTATTGATACAATATTCATAAAATTTTACTATATTTGTTGACTTAAAAAAATATATATTAAATTAAAAATATCCCTTGAATATTAAATACACTAAGCAATACTTTAAAACCACTTTTTGTGTGTGTGTTTTTGTTACATAAGCTCTCTTGTTTAGTAGTGCAATATAATATAAACATTAATATTTTACGAGCTTTCTTATGTCGAATAGTCAAAATAAAATATGTGTAAAAGAACAGAGATTTGAGAAGACTGTTTTATTCCAAAGTGTATTATTTAGTGTAGATAATAATGATAGTGAAAATAACCACCCAATTTTTAGCCTTTTGTATAGTCGATTTCAAAGAGTAACATGTTAATGGCTCCATTATCTTGTTGCTTATGTGTAGTATATATATATCTTGTGGGTTTTAATCAAATGTGTGGCTTAACTTTTGGTGCACTCGAAAAAAATATATTTCAATATCACTTGCTTATATGTAAACACAGTCAAATATTGTCTGCAAAACAATTTCTAGTGGATAGTGTGCAAATGAAAGTTAACACTTTTATAAATATACTTCGATTAGCTGTAGCTGTGAAAATGTGAACTCTTAAAATCTAAATATCTTCTAATAAAACTTATCATAATTATGATCAATTTTACTAGACACATACTTTTAATTTTAAGTTAATTCATATTGTGAAACTTCTGCAAAAAATGAATAAAATAACATCAAATTCTACTCTTGATCGATGAAAAACCTATAATATTTAACGTTTAACCTAAATTTAACTTTTACTATTAATAATAGTGTCATTTATGTATATTGTTTTCATTAAACAAAAAAAAAATTACAAACTAATTTAAAAAGTAACTTTTGTATGTACAAATTTTAAAACCAAATTTATTTCATTAAAGTAAGGTTAGCACAAAATGAATATTTTATTCAATTTTATTAAGTATAAATATTATAATAAAATTAAATCTAAGTAGTGTATAAAAAATCATGAAATGGCCAAGTTCATTAACATTGAAAAGATGGTAGGATTTCACAGCCTGTTCACTTGTCAGAAAAACTGCTATTCTCTTTTTTATTATCTGGTTGGTACGTACACTTTAAAAAGTTAGGTGCTCCCTTAAATTATTAATTCCTGGCATTCTACCCACCCACTTTTTATCACTTTTAAAAAAAATAAAAACTTATACATTGAAGATTTGACATAAATTTCAAAAATATTTAAACCTTAGATCTTCAATTTGGGATTAAATTTAGAATAGGAATAGCTATTCTATCTAAATTACATACAATTTCAAACTCATATTTAAAATATTTTAACTTTACAGTTAAGAGTTGTCATTGTGAAATTGACATGTGGCTTGGTGGTTTATGACAGTTAATTTATGATTTTTTTTCTGTGGTCTATAACTATGCCAATGTTTTTGGTTGGGGTAGAGACAAATGATTTGATTGGATTTTAATCAAACTTGAACTATACAAAGTACTCTAGGTGCATCCTTAAGTGTATAGTCAAAATAAATGACTACATGCCTAAGGGATGTACTAACTGGGTTAAGATTGTCCAAAGTAATAAAAGTTAATAAACACATGGAACTTTCTTAGCACATTAATTAATAATTTTGTTCGGATGGCAAATATAAATCGAGCTGAGGGTGTTGTAAATGTTGGTTAAGGTTGCATAATCTTTAGAGGTTTAAAGTGCTGTATATTATTATTAAATAGTTTGTCCCATAGTTATCTTCGAGTTATACTTTTTTTTAGTAAGTGTGTAATCCTTGTCGGCCTATCCTACTTCACTTGTTTGTTAAAACTAAAGTGATTGCATTTCTTTTTCTGTTCAATCATTGTCATAAAATATTTAATGATTATAAAGTAGAATCACAGTTACATTACTGTAGCCTCAAAAATTGATATATGATTAAATACTGGTAATTATAGCAAATGCACTTTAAAGAACAGATGTGTGTAATGTTACAAGTATTGATTTGTATAGCTAATATTAATAAATGATTTTACCCGTAGGTTCTGGATTCACAGTGCGCACTTCTTAGTTAAATATGTGACTAAACTAAATTATTAATTTGTTGCAAGATTGAAAACCTATCTGCAATAAAACTTTAACAATATAATTTTTTGTTTGTTTAAGTTTTGACTACACTTTTTTACGTACTATATTTGGGTTTTCAAATAGTTAATCATTTATATTAGGTTGTGAGTTTGGTCTTCCTAGTAGTTTGTATTTAATGTTATTAGGACACACTAAGAATGCGTTTAAATATTGTGTTAATGTTGTTTATTAATATTATCACGCATCAGTGTTAGTCTTACATTACAATTGGTTAACAAATCAGTTTTAGACTTACAATGCCTTAGTTTTGTATGCTAGTTTGAAAAATTGATATGGTGAATATTGTTAATAAAAGGGCTTCTTGCCCTGTACACTTTTCAAATGAAAAAAACACCCAAACATTTAAATTATCCTTCCATATTGTTTCATTCTTTTTATTCATCTTATTTCATTTAACCATTAATGACATACTAAATCTAACATAGATTGAATGAATAAGGGTAAAAGGTTTAACAAAATCCAAATGTGTTTTTTTTAATGATAGCCTCTCTTGATTATAATGTATATTATTAGCATGATAGTGTTTTGTGATACTTCATGGTTTGATGGAGGGGGTTAAATGGTATTGCAAAATATTTTGGTTATGTTCTTTTGTCCTCTTCATTTTAAACTTTGGCTGCAAATATAACTTAGCATGGCTGTTCATTTTGAATATTATTATGTATATAATGTGTCTTGTAATTAGACTTATCCTTATAAGAATTTTATTTAATATTTAGTATGTGTTTGTATATTTAATAACATGTGATGATCTGTAACCCTATTGGAGGTATAATTAAATGAATCATAAAGAAACCACTGGTTTCGATTACCCCCCTGATCTTTTGGTGTCTTTCTGGTGGCTGTAGATAATATTTGGACTAGTTCTGTTTATTAGATATACAGAATGTATTAATTGGTGTCAAATATTCTAGGGGTGTACACCCATCGAACAAACATTCAGAAAAATTCTTATAAATGTGGGTCTAGAAACACTTCCTCAAAAATGGATTGGTTTGGTGGATCCATTGAATGGCCTGCTTAATCACCAGATGATTTTTTTAAATCTCTGGGGACATTTACAGCTCATTGTTTATGCAACTCCTGTGCCTAATTTTGAGGGTTTAAGAGAGTATATCGTAAATGAATGTGAGAAATTACTTAACATCCCAGGTGTACTCAACAGCAATGTGTGGAATGTAGACTCAGAGAATGCATCGAAGCAGGACACCATTTTGAAAATCATTTGTAGCAACATGTTTTGTCTTGTGTTTTTGTCGTTAGGATGCATTGATTCTTCTGTTGGATTGTTTATTAACTGAACAATAAAAATCTTCCTAACTCAGAAACTAAGTGTTTCTAAACCCATCTTTAAATGAACGTTTCTTAATGTTTGTTCAATGGGAACATGCCCCTAAAATATTTGTCACCAATCCAATTAATTTACACCTTTTATATGAGTAAAACTTCAAATAAGTTCTTACAAAAAGCTAGGTTATATTATAAATCTGACCCGCCTCGGTGGCGTAGTTGGCTAACGTGCTAGTCGTGTTGAAGCTTAACAGCTGAGGATGGGGAGATCGAGGTTCGAATCTCGGTCGGGTGAACTGGGGGTGGTTTTTCCCAAATGGTTTTCCACTCTCCCTCCACGCAAATGCGAGTTCACTTCCTCTAATTCAACCTTCCCAATTCCTAATCCATTAGAGTAATTAGTACTTAAAAGCGTATAACCCGAACAAGTAGTAAGACGCGGTGCTAAATATTATTATTATTATAAATCTGGTTCATTAATCATTTCATCGAGTTTTATTACCAACATCTGCGATTTACATATTTACACTAACAAGAATTTAGAATTCAGAGGAAATGTACACTCAGTCTACCCTGAAAGGTAGCATTCTTAGCTTGACAGACTACACTATGACCTATCCTATAAGCTATGCAATAGTGGAAATGTGTAAAGTAAGCTTGCTGACTTTTAGAAGAAACTAAGAGAGTGTATTTGTATGGAGGGAGACAAAACTATTCACAGGCAAACCAGACTAGACTAGATTGATGCCTTTGTCCATTTGATTACTAGATATGCCTGAAATTAATTGATCTATATAAATATTTCATGTATTGTCACACAATAGAATAGACTTCCAATGACAGGGGGATCGGGGTTCGAATACTAGTCCAGTAAATTGAGGGTGTTTTTTACTAAATGGTTTTACACTATACCTCCACGCAAATACGAGCATACCACCTCTTAAGTTAAACTTTCTTCATTTATAACTCATCAGTGTAATAAGTAAATATGCATATAACCTGATCCGATTATAGGATGAGGTGCTATAAAACATTAATATTTATTTAGTTGCGATAACAAGTGACCTGGCTGTTTAGGGGTAAGGTGTCAGACTTCTGTGCTGCGGGCTCGGGGTTCAATCCTCGGTTTCGACACATCTATCTGATTGCCCAAACCCTTCCTTCACCTCTGACTAGACGTGTATTAATCACAGCTTGTGAATGTGTGGAATGCCAGGCCTCCACCGTAGTTTGGATCCCACCTTAAACAATCACCCTCCCATTACACATTAGTGTAAGTATGTACAACCCAAAAGGGTAGTAAGACACGGTGCTAATAATAATGATAACAAAATTGAGAACCATTTTGGGAAGTTCTGGTGATTTACCAGCTGCCAAAGAAACCATAAAAAATTCTTTACCTTCTTTCCTTTTCCCATTACTTAGATTTTTATTTGTATTTTGGGTTATGTTTTTTTCTTAAAAATATTCATTCTAGCTCACTTTCACTTATTTGTCGAGGTGTGCAGGTTTCTTCTGCCAAGTTTATTTTGTTGTCGTCATAAAGTTTCCTGTTGGGATTTCCCCTCCTACTAGGATGTGGTCAGACTGCCTGAAGGAAGTTGTAGTTAGTGCTTCAATCGTGGTTCATCATTTGGGTTGGGTGCTTCTTTGTTGAGTATAAACTTTCTAGTCTTAGGCTCAACATGAGGGATCATACTTTAGGTAAGTTTTTTTTTTTAGAAAAGAAATACCATTTTATATCTATGTTAATGATAAACTAAGCCAACAGCACAGTAGAATATTTATAGAAATTATTATAACCTCATGCTAAAATAAGCAATTATAAATGTTGAAAGTAAAAGCTAACAAACTGGTTGTTATTGCCACAAGCATTTCTGTCCAAGGATAGGGCTCTTAACATTTTTTTTGCCACTAAGCCCTTTGGCATTTTTTTTGAATCCTATAATAGACCTCTTCTCGGAATATTGTTTTAAAATGCATAAAATAAAATTCATAAGATTACAAAGGAAACCAATTATATTGAAATAAAGTTTTCAAAGTTTAAAAAAAACAAGTTTGTGATTATGTGTTTTTTTTTATTAACTCATTAGTATCAAGACAATACATTTAAATAAAGGCGAGGCAAAGTTAAATTTTATTTTTTTAAAGACATCAGTGTAAATACTTTATCCCACAAGCTCACAAAACCCCAGAAATACATCTACGGACATTTTTAGGATAGTGGCCCTGGGTTAAGAACCTCTATTAAAATGAGTATTAAACAATTATTCTTCAAAATAAAATTTGTGGTGCATGCTTACTTTATTTTCTAACATTTAAAATATCATTTACCTTTGAGAAAAATGGTTGGATTTAATATTCTTGCGGCTAACAATAAAGAATGGTAAGGTGTCGTGGGTTGTTTTACCATACCCTCACTATACCATTGTTGGTGCATTTTTACTACCTTCGCCATCCCCAACCTTTTGGGTTTAAACTATTGATTTTTTTTTATGGTACTTTGCACCTTAATATTCACATATTTACACTACTAGGGTAGTGATGAAGGTAGAATTTAGAATTTGTGTAGATTGATTGTTTCAAAACATTTAGGAAAAATTTATGTCTAAGTACTAGTGATGGGCAGAATTGAGTATTTCTAAGAATCGAGTAAATACTATTCTATTTTAAAAGAATTGAGTACTTTAAAGGGTAACATACTTTTAAATACATTTCCAATAACAATCAGTTGAATCTTATTACTCCAGTATAGAGTATTGTGAAACATGAGGTCATTGAGCTTTTCAAAGGAATTCCGACATTAATAAGATAAGCTCTTCCTGTCTTCACTGACCTGTGACCTCCACTGACCTCTCTTTTCATATCTTCAGGTTTTACATTGCTTTTTAAGGAGGTTTTCATAATATACAAATATATTAATGCATTTCAAATTAAAATAAATGGTTTTATACATTTGTGTGTGTGTGTATATATATATATATATATATATATATGTATACACACTCACACACACAAATGTATAAAACCTTTTATTATATATATACACAAATGTATAAAACCATTTATTTTATTTTGAAACACATTAATATATTTGTATATTATGAAAACCTCCTTAAAAAGCAATGTAAAACCTGAAGATAGGAGGGAGGTCAGTGGAGACAGGAAGAGCTTATCATATTAATGTCGGAATTCCTTTTAAAGGCTCAATGACCTCATGTTTCACAATACTCTGTACTGGAGTAATAAGATTCAACTGATTGTTATTGGAAATGTGTATAGGTATATATATATAAAATTTTGATCTAAGAAACCTTAACTAAAATATTTTATTATAAAATAAGAACAAATAATTTATATGCATATTATTTATTATATTATATATATATTATTTATTATATTATATATATATATAATAAATAATATGCATATAAATTATTTGTGCTTATTTTAAAATAAAATATTTTAGTTAATGTTTCTTAGATCAAAATTTTAGTTTTATATATTATAAAAATTGACATTCTTTAACAGCCACCTAGCTAACATTATATCGAGAATCGTTTGTGATAAATCTACTACTCTTGAAGTGTTATTTTTTATTAGTGTATATTATATAGGTAGGTAGTGTATTAAGTGAACTAGACAGTGAATATGATTGAACAAACTAGTTTAGATATAGTCATGTTATGTTATAAACGTACTCTTCAAATTTTAGCAGGATCATCAATAAAGGTATGCATCAAATCACATTTTTAAACATAATTTATTTATTTTTTATTTATTTTGTTCACTATAGGTAGTGTTATTTATTGAGTAAATTGGTTTCATGTTTCCTTATTTGCGAGGGTGAGGATCGGATTGCCGAGTAAAAATATTCGAGTAGTTTTGACCAACTTCTTTTAGAAAGAATCGGAAACGTGATTTAAATACTTTATAGCTTGATCTTAGATTCTGGGCTGCACATCTTTTGAGTATTTTGTATTGAAATAATATATGGGACAGTTTAACAATTGAGGTTGAGTTTCATGAAGCAAAGCGTCTAAGACTCAAAAATGAGCATTATGGGAGAAAAGATTTGGTATTAAAATAACACGGTAAATATACTAACCAATAAGGTATATTATACATGGAGATAAAGAAAAAGATCAAATAAAACAATACCAGGGTCCGACTACTTTTACTCGAGTATTCCCAAAAGAATCGAGCACAGCCAATTATGTTGCAGAATCAATGTATTCAACTACTTTTACTTGATTCTGCCCATCACTACTAAGTATATCCATCTTGAATTCAAACCCCAACTTTATTAAAGGCCACCTTTAAATTATGTAAGGCTTTTTTTAAAATGATTTTTGATGCCCCAGTCTCCTCTATCTTGTGTAATTGTTTTTACGATTTGGCAAATAAGATTATTTTAATCGGTATTTTTAGACATAAGGATTGATAATAAATAAAGTGAGTAAGAGATTTCAGAATACTTTAAATGCAATAAAATTAGGTGTAACATCATAAATAAATGAAATAAATGTGAAATTTTAAAATAATTATTAATATTTTTATTTTCTAACAAAAATTCTTAAAACTTTTTTCGCCCATGAAAATTGATAAAATACCTAGTTTAAGATGAATTATACCCCCCAACCCCCCTTCCTCCTAAAGCAAATATAAGAAAATACTGATGCCCCAAAATCCCATACGTAATTTTTGGACAGTTACTGTCAAAGATGTACCAAACCAAACGACAAAACAGGACTGACACCTTTGGCTCTATTTCATTAATTATCTTGGTGTTAAACAAACTAACCACCCATAGAAAATGTTTAAATTTATATATGAAATTTGAATGAACATGTGTGCTCGATTTACTCGCTCACCATTTTTCTCATCTCTCAGGATTTTGGTCATACTCAATGGCACCGCATAATCTTACTCGGGTATTTGACCAACTCTAGCAAGTCGCAAATGCAGTAGAGTCTAAGTCCAATTTTTATGAGAATTTCTTTTTTTTGGAAAATACAAACACATTTTGTTGCTGTCAACATTGATAACATTTTAAAATATTATTAGTGTCATTTTATAGGTATTGATTATTTCTATCAAAAGTGACAGCTGTTGTACATCACATGACCTAACATATGGACAGTGAAAGTGAATCTAATAACTTTTATAGCTGTCAGATAAGGAAGGTCCTAGTGAAGAAAGCCTTAGCAAAGATTATTCATTGAGACATGACATAGATGAACACCCAGCAATTTTAGAATATGATCTTTATTTTAATCAGCTATATAGGCCTACAAAATTAAAGTAATCATAGTTTTTTTGTTAATAATCTTTGAGTTTTAACACACATCTGGATCATAGCCATCACTAACCCTAAGCTACAATGTGGGTGGGCGGGTAGGGGGGTTAATATTAAAAACCAACCTATTTTAACTTTAATTTTGAAAATAAAATGTATTTGGTATAAAATGAATAACATGAATATTATAACAGAATTAATTGTATTAATATAATATTTAGCTGCAGTTATAACCTTATTTAACAAATATAATAGCTTGGCTTAATTTGAGTGAAGAATGACTCCTGGCTAAATCAGTGGTTAGAGCATTGGTGTACTAATCCAAAGGTCCTGGGTTCGATTCCCATGTCCAGATGTCCTTTTTCAACTGAAAGAATAAAATTAATTCTGTTAGTCATCTCTAAAAAAAGTCACCTTTTCATTTATAATGCTACAAACGTGTTTTCTTTTAATTACTAAGAATAAAAACACATTATTAGATGATAGGGGACATGTCTGCCTCCGTCGACACCTGTGGTCTGGGCTACCAATGTTTCAAATATAATTTGAATATGTTTATGATTTTGTGACAGGTAATCTTCTTATCTTGCTGGGGATGATCTCGTTGCTTACAACGGCACAAGACCCTCATGGGTCTGTAGATATTTCAAATCTTGATCCTGTATTGTTCGTTTCAAGAGGGCTAAAGAAGTTTGCTCTAGATCTTCTTGCGGTAAGATATGAGCATATGAATCTAAGTTTTTGGAAATAGAATAATGTTTTCTGGCTTTATATACATACGTCTACAGCTATCTTTAATGCAATTCGTAATTTTACTAGGATTCCTACTAACTATTAAACTGTTTGTAAGCTGTAACTTCCTACTATTATTTTATTTATTTATTTGAAGTATTTAACGTGCACTTTCTGAACCATCTGATTATATCAGCACATGAGAATTTATATGAATGAACAAAAGAAAAAATAATAATACAAATTTCGCCCGGAAAGGTATTTTCGCATACTTTCCAGGGTTCTTTTACATACCAAAATTGATATGGGACCGATGGCTTCACTTTCCCTCCGAAGGGAGTTGTGCTATGGATTTTAATTGCTCAGTAAAAATCTATTGACCTTGGTTGGAATTGAACCCACGGAAATCATGTCCTGAGGTGAGCAATTTACCCCATGACCCGTAAAGTCAAATCTTCATCGTACTAAAACCCTACTTTAGATCGTGCTTGATTGAAGTTACCAATCACAACTGGCAAGACAATTTTGAAACCATTTTAAAATCAAATCAGTGACTCTAAGGTAAGGGTACTCTAGACATTTGTGCAGCCAACCTTAGCCATTTTAATTGTGATACACACACTATATATACTACTTATATATTTTGTCTTAAGTTCATATGGAAAATAAACTTAAGTAAAACACTTAAGAAAGCCTTATAAAGTTTCTGGTATGGAGCTGTCCATAAACTATGCCATACTATTTTTTTTTAGCCCCACTCTCCATCACAACTTTGTTAACCCCTTTCTAATAATATGTCATAATATCATGCCACTCCCTCTACTCCCATATTTAATTAGTATTTTTATTTGGAGAGTCTATATAACCCTTTTGACATGCTCATACGTGTTCGCCAAGCTTGACGATCAAAGTCGATGAGCTGGTCTTTATTTGTTTAAATGTGCATGTGGTCAAATTATCTGGCTCCTTACCCCCTCCTCCCCTTGTCACGCTTGGTCATGCCGTACACTACTCTCCCTCACCTTATAAACTTACATATTTTATGGACAGCACCTATGAAAAACCTTTTAGAATATAAATATTTTATGGTCAACAATGATAACATTTTACTATCTTTTGTTTTTTAGTGCTTAGTAGAGTTCTCCTATAACATATGTTTTTACCACGCAATTTGGATATAACGTTATCAGCTAAATAGGGATTGGTTGTTGAAAACAACATCCCGAGATGGCTATTCTGTGATTTCCAACAGCGGGCTATTCATGTGATTCTCCTCATTTACTGTGTTGCTCTTCCACCATAGTTTTCGAGTAAAGCACGTGCGATAATGTTGGTCTCCTAGTGCCTTGTATTTCCACCATTAGTGATATAATTGTGCTTGTTCTAGTATGCCTCAGTCTGTTTCCAGCGCGATTGCAACTACATTATTTTTTTCCTTCTCACATTTATTCTGCTTTATATAATCAAGGTATTAATTCAGTATTTAAGTGCTTATCTAAATTTTTTAATCTTATTTTTTATAAACAGAACTAAATAAATAATATATAACAATATTGAACTATAAAACATGTCAAAATATGAACGGACAGTGATTTTTCAAAGGTCTGGTTGTTCATTATCTATTACCCTCTAACTTATATTTTCTCATTTTACTAATGTTTCCAATAATGTGATATTATTACATAATGCTACAACTGCATTATAGAAAATCTTCCTGTATTGATAATATCTATCAAAAGTTACAGCTTAATATCACTTATTAATATATGAAAATGATTTTACTAAGTTTTATTACTGTCAAATATGGTCTTTACTACTATTATTGTTGATGTTTGTTTATAGGAAAGTTCCATCCAAGGTGGTCCTAACCTGAACCTTGTGGTGTCCCCGTATAGTGTGTGGGCGCTGCTTGTTTTAATCATGGAAGGGGCGGGAGGGGAAACTGCCAATCAGATCAGGGCAGCTATTAACATCAAACAGAACACCAAGATGCAGCGTCAAGGGTATCTAATGTTGGAGGATAAACTACGGGTATTTATTTTTATTTAATTTATTTGAGAGGTTTTAACATGCACTTTCTAAACCCTGACCGATTATATCAGCACACGACTTATAAATTAACTTAAATCTAGAACACACACAACATCTAGCCTGCGGCCGCTAATTAGTCACTGTGAAAGGGAAAACCCACATTTACCATTAATACATTTTTTGGCCATGCCAGGATTCGAACTTGGGAACCTTAGTTCAACAGACAGATACTACTGACTGAGCTTAGGTGTCAAACTAGGTATTTATTTAGTGGCTTGTCATCGCCTTTGCGGACGACCTTATAATAGTGGTAGAAGGTAATTCAAGGAGGAGCCTGGAGGAAAGATCTAATCGAGTGCTAGACGGGCTGGTAAGGTGGTGCAAAAGTGTCAAACTGAAGATGGCACTGGCGAAGACGACATTCATGCTGTTTAAGGGGAAAATGGTGCGGAATCCTTCAACAAAGGTTGAGGGGAAGAATTTGAGAAGGAGCCAAACGGTCAGATACCTCGGAGTCACTCTCGATGAGAACAGAAACTTCACGGCACATATAGAGGAAGTGATGGGGAGAGCTCAGCGGGTCATGAATAAGATTATAAGCACTGGGCGGAGGAGGTTCCACCTGCCCATGCGGATAATAAAGACATACCACCACGCGATCCTTCACTCTATTGTTGATTATGCAGCGTGCGTCTGGGCGCACAGACTGAACAACGTAGTGCCGGCTAGGGCTGTCCGAAGTATACAGAGGAATGTCCTTCTGAGACTTACGGGCGCCTATCGGACAGTGGCGACAGACGCACTGAACGTTGCTCTAGGTGTGTGGCCGTTGTACATTCTAGTTAAGAAGAGGGCAATTGGGTACTGGAAGAGAAAGAACAACTGGGATAAGGTTAGGATACTCACCTCACCCGAAGTTGAAACATCTGAGGACATAGTATTTGCTCTGTTGAGGGAATGACAGAGACACTGGGAGAGCAGTGAAACTGGTAGGAGGGCTTATCAACTCTTTCCCGATTTTGTTGAAAGGATTGATAACGCACATCTGGAACCATCCCCGGGTCTGGTCCAATTCATCACGGGGAAGGGGCCGTACCTGGAATCCTTAAGGAATATGGGATTGGTCAAAACTGATCGGTGTGAATGTGGTGAGGTGGGTACCCCGGAACACGTTGTGCTGGAACGTGCCCGTACGCTTGAGATAAGAAGACCTAACCAGCAGGAAGTGCAGGGGAGACTTGTAGGTGATATCCTGAGAGATCCCGCCCATTGGAGGTTCCTAGATAAGCTGGCAGCGGAAGCTTCAGAAAGAGCCAAGATGAAATATATAAGGGCACTGAGAGAGGGACGAGGATTGAGACAAAGGCTAAACAGATGGAGGAGAAGGGGGGGGGGAGAGACCAGTGACAGTGACGAGGTCAGTTACAGGGATAGTGACGAAGAAGGAGATAATAACGAGGACAATGAAAGATACGAGGACAGAAGCACGGGAAGCGGGACTGAGACGGACGCAGGTGAGGTCTCAGCGGAGGGAATATAGGGGAAGGAGAAGGTTGTTTCTGTGGAATTAATGGTATACGACCTTACATGAGGAACAAGGAGAGATGCCGGGAAGTGGCAAATACGAAGCCTTGTGGGACTGGCATACCAGTCAGCTGATGAATCCGGAGGTTTACTGGGATAGCCCTGTTATTTCCGAGGGATCATCATTCCAGCCGATCAATGGGAAAGATGAGGGGAAAGAAAGGGGACGCATGGGGGAATCCTGTGACTGCAGATTCCTCTTCTTGGATAGAAGAAGATTAGGATTAGGTCTTGTAAGGGCCCTAGGCGTCAAGATGGAGTTAGGCGGCTGCTCTGCAGCCCCCTTCTACCACCGGGGCAATGGATATTCCCGGAGTGTTATAAGTTATTTAGGTTAGCTAGTTGTAAGGCTAGGATAAGATTAGAATAGGATAGGGAAGGGAGGGTGATAGGAATTGGTAGGTTAGGAGAAACAATTTCAGGAAAGGTAATTTAGGAAGTGGTTTGCACTTATGTGTAGGTGGAGCATCAAATCCGGTAAGGGCGCCTCCTCAGGTGGCGGATAGGGGGATGCTCGCAGCTGCTGGGCGCACCATCGGACTGGGATGAGAATCCGGGTCTGATGGGGTGACCAGCGGAAGGTGAGTACCGGGGAAGTAATATACCCGGGGCAGACCAACTGGTGAATGAAATTGTATCTTGGAGATAGGTACTATAGGAGCCAAAACCTGTTTAGATTAAATAAAATTGGATACTGTACAATAATAGGAAATGTTTTTGATACTCTGTAAATAAGGCCTGGATTTAAAATTGTAAGATGCCAGGCCAAATTAGATTGGTAAAAAAAGAAAAGAAAGTGGCTTGTTGTTTTATTCTCAACAACATATTTTAATTCTAACACACCCACTTCAGTGACTGAATGGCATATATACTAGACTGCCAATGATGGGTAGATTGGGGTTCGAATTTCTGTCAGGTGTGCAAAGGGTGGTTTTTCATAAATGGTTTTCCACCCTACCTCCATTCAAAATGGGTACACTTCCTCTAAATTTAACCTTCTTCATCCCTAACACATTAACGTAATTAGTACTTATGCATTACAGTAATTAATGTATTCACTAATAATACTTTTTTTTTATATAATTTCAAAGTGTATATAAATTTATTTTTTAAATTTTAAAACTTTTTTAATAATACCTGTTAGTTACAATAAATTTAAATTATTATTCAACAATGTTTATTGTAAATTATTTCGCACTATTGATTTACACTTGTATGTTAGAAACTACCAGCTATTTATAGATTTCATAAGAAATAATAGTTTTTCTTTTGATTAATTTACACATCTATGTTAAAAACTACCAGCAATTTATATATTTCATAAGAAATAATAGTTATTATTTTGATTAATTTACATCTCTATGTTAAGAACTAACAGCAATTTATAAATTGCAGAAGAAATAAAAGTTATTCTTTCGAAGAGATTACAAAAAGTCACAAATATAACGCAAGAAGTAAGACAGGGAGGGGGAGTGGTGGGGTTGGGCATTTGCTTATTTTTGTTTACAATGGTGAGGAGGAGGTGAAAATTGGCTCAAAATGTGATGTAATACTTGAACACTCCTGAGGCCTTGAGGGCCTGAGGAATTGAGTTTACTAAAATATTTAAAGTAGATCATTTTGTTAGAATTAAACATTAAGATTTGTGCTGGAGGCACTTGAATCCTTTAAGGATATTTGAGATTTAAGGATTTGAAATTAAAAATTGATTATTATTATCATCATCATTCAAATTTTTAATAAGAATTTGTTTTAACGCCAACCCTGAAAATAATAGATTGTTTGTAGTAGAAATTAAAGGAATAAACGAGAAAAAAGATACATTTCTAATCATGTTTAGTATTCAGACTCCTAATCAGGAGTTTGGTAAAATATAAATAAAAGCTACTCTTATAAGGGCAGTTAAAAATATAAAAGTGTGAATTGTGTTCTTCTTTTCATAGTAAAGATCTAGATTTTAGTTTGAGATTCATAATTAAAACCAAGATTCAGAAAATTTTAAATAACTTATTTATTTTCAAAACAAGATCTGGTATACAGGAAACATTAGGTGGTTACAACATTTAAATATTTCCCACTGGTGATTCATTTGACCCCTAAAATCCCACCAACAAACCCCATTTTTTTAATATTTTCAAAACACTCTCACTTCTCGCCAAACTTTCAAATTGACTTTTTTTTAGCACCCTGTTTTAGCAACCTTTCAGGTTATCCGCATACATACTACTTACACTATTATGTTAGTGATGAGGAAGGTTGAATTTAGAGGAAATGTGCCTGCAAATTGGAGGAAGAGTGAAAAATCATTTAGGGAAAAACCATCCTCAGTACACCTGACCAGGGTTCAAACGTCAATATCCCCATCATCGGCAGTTGATCCTATTGCGAAAGTGACGCCTTTAATCATTTAACCACCGATGCGGGTTAAATTGATAACTTTAATCAATATTTTCTGTTTGATCTCCTTCCAGACAGACACATCTTCTATCGAGCTACACAGCGTGAACGCACTGTTCACAGATCTTAACAGACCCATTGATCCGAACTTCAGGAACATAGCGATGAGCAACTATCACTGCAACGTTATTCCGGTTAACTTTGGCAACCCCGTGGCCTCTGCGGAGTCTGTGAACAAGTGGGTGAGCAGAGCCACCCACCAACACATTTCGGAACTAGTGCTACCTGGTAACTTACTTGTTTGTCACAATTCAACGTTTCTTCTTCTTCTTCTTCTAATTGGCATGTTTAACACCAAGTTTACTAATTACTTAATTTACGAGGTAAGGTTTGGTAGGTTATTTTACATAAAATGTACCTGCATTAACATGCTGAGGTAAAAACTGAATTGATAAATGAAGAGTGGGAAAAACCAGAGAATAGATCCTCATCTGCCCCATCACCAGCAATTTGGTATTAACAAGTCTGACGCCTTAGATTGCATAGCCACTGCTATGGGTTTTATATCAATTCTACGTGTGTTCAATATACTAGGTATAAAATATAATTTACAAAATGCTATATTGTAATATAATTGACATATTTGTCATGAAATAAGTAATAAAGTTACTATTACAGAATGTAGTTTAATTATTGAATTTTTTTTTGTCATACGAACATTAACTTATTTGGTGAGAAAAATAACACCTAAAAATTACAGAACTTGAATATGAATGCATATTTTAACTCTAAATACTTTTAATGGTGAAACTTTGAACTTGTCAAACCCAGAAATATACTTTTGAATCGAAGTCCAAGCTGAAGAATATTAGTAGCAAAGTCAGAAGTTTTTGAAGCTTTGCACATTCGTTATTTACATAATACTTAGGGAAAAAATATTGTTTATTTGTAAGCTCTATCTTTTACATAAAATAAAATTAATCAATCTCGTCTAGCCAAAATTGATGCAGACATAGGCAATGACACTGATAACTTTTTGCTTGCATTGTAACCTTGTTACAACAAGTAAACAATTAGAGGTTGTTTCACTCACCACCCTGACCCCAGTTGACTCGTCTCAGCGAGACCGTGCTCTACAACACACCGCAGCACTGTCTAATACTTCACTGAATCGAGGCCTATGGTTCATTCCCCATCGTGAATACCGAGCAGTGCCCAAATAGAAAAGAAGAACAATAGGCACGAGCGCACTGCACTCTATCGGCTGTGTTTGGCAAACTCATAGAACTGTTCTTTCCACACATGCCTGGAGAGGCGTAGTATGTCCCAGTATGTTCTAGACGCATGCTACCCCTTACCCCTCCCTCCTATTGTTCCCACGCCTTGAGAACACGTGGCAGATTCATAGGATATATGATGGTAGGATTCGGTCTAGTCACATATTACATATTGGCTTCAAGGTGAGTGACGTTGTCATAAGCGTATTAATATTAGAGTATTATAAATTCCCTTCGGACTTAAACTATTTTTAACTTATTCAAAATTATCGTTTCTGGTCTTATAAAATTTAAACTTATTGATTATTAACATGTAATTTACATCTAATGAACTTAGTATATTTGGGCTCCTAAAGCCATGGAAATATTTTAATTCTCTACACGGTTAGTTTAAAGCATATGTCTTATCTTTGCATTACGATCTCTTTGGGGAACATTTGGTCTCTGTGTTTTTACTTGAAATTCCAGCTTATCCGCCTAGTGGATGTTTTTTACCCTTTGGGTACGGGTCATTTGGGACGGTTATTAACTGATAGCATCATTCGTCGGCTCTACCTATTTTATTATTTTGTAGGATTAAAATCATCTTGTTATTTATTGGGAGATTCTTTAATATTGTTGGTAATGTTTAAAGTTTATTGTTTGTTAGTTAAAGATGGGGCCGCAGGTCGGCAGGATTGTACTGTAGACTTTGCTTTAATAATTAAATGTTTGAGCAAGTCACTTGGCGGCAGCGTTATCAAAATTAAAGTTTGCTGTTTTGGCGGATGATTTGAAATAAAGTTCTGTTCAGTTGGGAGGACAATAATTTAATAGAGCCATATTGTTATTGTTTAAACTAATTGAGAGCTGCCAAATATGGTAATTAGATAATTATTTTGTATTTATAAGATTGTACACCTGATTAGTTATTAATGCTTAGGATCTTTGATTTACCTGTAAATTACAATTATGACAGGGTTAAGGATATCAGAGATTGTTATGGAGGTCAATTTAAAATATATTATATCATGTGTTTTGAGCCGCCATTTATAGGCGAGAGTAGGTGTCTTGCAAGTATTAAATGTTGATTATCTGTAGTTATGACTGGTGCAAGACAGTCCTGCCAACTTGTCACGTTGGAACTCACCTTTATTACCTCTCTTATATTGTATAATGACGTTTTATACTTAAAATACTTTCTATGGTTCATAAAACCTGTGTGTGACAATTAAAGCATGTTCATTTCAAACTGATTTTCATCACCTAATGCTTTGAACTGTCTCACTTGTCTCATTGGGTTGTATATGTTTGTTACTTGAATAAAATAACTCTCTTGTTACCATCCTTGACTGTTATTTCTCAGTGATGATGGGCCGAGGTGGGGAGGTGGGGGGAGTCACAGCATCATTTCCTTTGGAACCACCATTTCAATGGCCATAAGTGTCCAGACTTGAAACATTTAGTATTCAAGAACTTTTTCAACACTAGAATATTAATCTAAGTTAAACCATTTTGTCCATTATTTAAAACTACTATTCTAATTTATTGATACAAATAAACCCAAAATAAAATTTGTATAAAAGTAAAAAAATATTATTTATCTATAAGTGATAAAATTATATTATGTAATCCGCTTTGGAGGTCACATGTTCTAAAGTGTCACACTCACAATAGACTGGACTGTCGATGACAGGTAGATTAGGGTTCAAATTCCGGCCGAGTGTATGGGAGTTTTTTTTTCCTAAATGATTCTTAAACGCTCTCATCATTGAACTGCAAGTACACATGCATTATTAAACCGTCCTTGTCTCTTAAAACATTGCTGTAACTAGTATATCTATAATAGTATATATTTATTACATAGAGTTCAGAAAAGATTATATTTAAATAATACATTTGAAAAGGAGAGAACAAAAAATCAGTTCATGAATTGGATTAGCTTTAACACTCATTTAATGCTTATGTTGGCTTTCAGATGACCTTATAAACCCTGAACTGCTATTGGCCAATGCTATCTTCTTTCGGGGCCAGTGGAAGATACCTTTTAACAAAAATGTGACATTCCTCGACAAGTTTTATAATGAAGAAGGTGTCGAACTGGGGAAAGTTCAGATGATGTTTCACAACGGACCATTCCTTCATGGCTTCTTGGATGATATTGATGCACATTTTCTGGAATTGCCGTATGAAGTGAGTGTCATCAATTATCAAACAAATATAACAAAGGATACAAAATAAAACCTGACAGGTGTATTCAGTAAATGTTGAAAGGAGGATCGAAGAGCAAGGTCTACATGCTTAACCGAATAAAATGAAGATCTAAAATTTCACAATTAAAACAAAACGTAGCACATATAACAGCCTGATTTCCACCGAAAGTTACTGAAATGGGTTTGGTTGTGCTTTATTTCGAAATTTGAGGTTTATATTTTTCTGGTAAGTGTGTAGGCCTTGCCTTTCTATCTTTTTTCTTCTTTATCATGATAATCTTCATCATCAACTGTTTCCAGCTTGTGGCTGAGTCAATTTAGTCAAATGCCTCCATATTCATCTATACTTCCACCATTCTTCCTCCTTAGATTGCTTGATAGCCTCTCCTCTCACTCTTACACTTTGTGTAATCTACTCCTCTCATCTATTTATGAATTTCCCTTGCGCTATTTTTCCTACATAGATAATCTCCATCATTCTCTTTGAAATCCTCTCCTTTTCCTTCCTCATCACATGGTCATATAATCTCAGTCTTACTTTATCTAATATCTTATCTACTCCCTGTACACCCACTATTTACAGGATTATTTAATTCTTTATCCTCCTATTCCTCACAACAGCTAACATGCTCCTCACAAACTTAATTCCAATGGCTTCCCCAAATTCCTAGTACCTCCAACATACATTATCTATAATTTTGCTGCATGTGTGACTATGGGTACAAAGAACGCCCTATCAGGCATTTACTTACACTTAAAGGGTACTTATCTCTCAATAGCACACCTAAAAAACCAATACCTCTGCGGCCCTCTTCTTATTAGATCACCTCTACCCCCAGCTATCGCCTCAATTACACTTGACAGGTGTTTTATAATCCCTGCCTTTCTCATCTCTATTCCATCCGACTTTATAACTTTAGTAGCTCTTATCCTCTTCATTGTCACTCTTCACAATGCTGAGTTTCATTCCACACGCTTATCATTTTCTCATTTCATTCCAGTAACTGTTCATGTACTTTTTCTTCCTGCTACCCTTCATGCCATTAAGTCATTAACAAACATCTTGACTTTCATTCTTTCCTCTAATACTGATATATTATTATCTCTATTTTATCATTCATTATTGTTTATCTTAAATATTTATGTTTGATTAATTTTCAACTAAATCAAACTTCGTTTGATTGATACATTTTACAGGAAGAAAATAAATTATACTCCATTCACGATAAGTTAAAGGTCCTTTTTCCTACCAATATCCTACTATATAATAGATTTTTGGTAGGGAAAAAGGCCTTTCAGAAAACAATTCCTACCGAGAACAGACTACCCTGTAATATTACACAATTGAATAAAAAGTAAAAACATATATATGTGTATATAAAAAAAAATCATCTCTAAGTTTGAATAAATATATATATTTGTTTCCTATTTGTATTAAAATTTTTCAAGTGTAAAATCTTATGGTAGAGTAATTATTATGACCAGTTATATATGCACTCTATTATTGGCTTAGCACAAAAAATGGCTGTTGCTTATTAATGTAAATATTAATTTAAATGAGTTGAAAAATGACTCTTGGAAGCGGAAACTAAATGCGGGATATTTGGCTTAATGTAGACACTGATACAAAGCTTACTGAACCTAATGTGTAATTAGTAAGGTCCAATCTTTACTTATTTTGTATGTATTATAGGGTGACCAGTTCTGCATGCTATTGGTCCTACCAAGGGAAAAAGCCCCCCTATTACCAGTGTTGAAGAAATTAAAATCCATTCCCTTGGATGAAGTTTACATGAAGCTCAAAAAAGAATACGAGGAATTTATGGAAGACGGTGTTAATGTTTTCCTACCGCGTCTGTCCGTGACGTCGGACTTTGTACTTAACGGAGTCTTACAACAGGTATTTCCGTCCAGACATCTTAGGTCAGTCAGTAGACCCTACGCCTAAAGTTCTAATGATATTAGGCTATTTTCCTTGGTTAGAGTGAGAGGTCATTCAGTCTAGGCTGTATGGGTAACAATATATTAGGATTCTGCAAAGCTTCAATAATATCAATATTGATTTAAATTCTATATTATTCGATTCAATAATTTCAAACCAAACTAGAAAAAAAAAAATCGATAAGGCTTTAGGCCATTGCAAATCTAAAATTTACTTTCACATCCATTACGGTTTCCAACCTGTGGCCTAGGCCAGTTTATTTTATTCAAGCCATATATTTTCTACAACCGGCTAGCTAGGCTTGTCATAGTTTCATATGCTTTATAATATAACTTGACTAGGACAGACACAACATCCAGTCCCCCACCATTAATTCATCACTGTGAAAGGGTATACTCACATTTCACCGATGATACATTTTTTCAGCATGCTGGGAATTGAACCCGGGACCCCTAGCTCAATAGGCAGACACGCTACCGACTGAGCTAGGCCGTCTGATTGAAAATCTAAAATATGTTAATATATTTTTAATAACAATTCCTGTGAGGTAAAGTACCATAGTCCTGTAAGTTATCATGTTTAAATGTGGGTTCTTCAACATATTCATGTAACAATAGTTAACCTTATCAAAGTTTAGCGGTTAAAAGCACCATCTTTTGTGGTGATAGTACTATTTCAATATATATCTTCAACCTTCAAAGTTAATACTTTTTTACATAATATTCAATGGTGGGATTTTTCGAAGGTTTTATAAGGTTTTGAAACTACAGGATTTTATCATATATTATTTTTGGAAGAAGGCACGGATAGGTGGGTAGATACATATAAAAGGAACAAACACAATATCGCTTTTGAAGTAAAAAGAACACACTATTCACACTTAACATTGCTGCCATTTTACAAAGAGGTAATGTCCGCCCCTTGAAGAAAATTGATTGTTACCACCCAATTCCTCAACCTAGGTTTCATTCCATCGGAACTCATCTGGAGGGAGTGTTATTTAATTAGTATATAGAAAGGCTTTGACTTTGCAATAGCTACCACTGCAAATGTTTCAACGTGTGTATTAAAAAAAACAATTTTTCTGTTAATAGAAGAATAAATTAATCCACTAATTTATCTAGCTCTGAGATTGAACCATTGGGAACTATTAAAAAATAGCCTACATCAAGTTTATAATATCACGTCATGGATTAACTTCATGGATGTTTGATTTTCGCTTACACAACATCGAGAAAAAAGATTTAAAAAATCTCAAAAAAAATTTGCATGAACATTTTTGGAATCTAAATTTCCCCCCAAAATGATAAGATTTTCTTTGCAGCTGGGTATTGTGGACGTGTTTGAAGAAACGCTTGCAAATCTTTCTGGAATATCGTCACGAAAGCTCTATCTATCCAAACTTATCCACAAAGCGCAAATACAAATCACAGAAGAAGGAACTATCGCGTCTGCGGCAACAGGTACTTGTGTTGTTGTTAAACAATATCTACATACCATTTTTACTTGCATATAAGACCCCCTTGTTACAAGAGTCAAATCTTGAAATTTTACTTTGTTACCTGTATTGTACCCTTAGAGCCCATTTCCACGAGCATACTTAGCAGTGCTTCTTAATGATACAAGGTTTTCAATGGTTTTGTGGGTAGTAAGACACCGTGCTAAAAAAAAAAAGGGAGTTGTTTTTCCACAAGCATGCACGGCTAAACTAGCAGCACTGCAGCTGCGCTCGATTGCCTGTTATTGTAACACACCGTGAGATTTCTTGCAGTGGCCAGTGTAAATTTAATTATTTTCAATGCTTGTATTTCCACAAGTGGCAGAAATATGTGCGACTCTTTAGAAAAAGAGACACGTGTTGTTGTGCTATGATAATCATTGCAGGATTATATATTATTATAAATTATATTTTACATCCACTAATGTTTCCATCCTATAGCCTGGCTCAGTTTTTTTCATTCAAGCCATATACAGCCTCCCCATGACTTCTTTGGTGCTGGCTGACAGCTCACAGCTGACTTCCGACAGTCAAAATTTAGGTATATACATACATTTTGACTGTCAAAAGTGAAAGCTGCTAAACACATGTTTTTGCAGATCATCTGGTTCGGCGTAGGGATGCGTAATTTGGTCTGATAACTTTTCAAAGCTGTCAGCTGTGAGCTGTCAGTCAGCACCAAATAAGCCACGGGGTTACTGTATTTTCCACTGCCTGCCTGCTAGCCCTGTCGTAGCTTCATATGCCTTATAATCTAACATAAGACTAGGACAGGCACAGCATCCAGTCCACATCCGTTAATTTGTCAATGCGAAAGTATAAACCCTAATAGTTACCAATAATACATTTTCTGCTACTCCGGGAATTGAACCCGGGACCCTTGGCTCAGCAGGTAGACACCCTACCGCCTGAGCTAATGGGTTATACAAAGTAAATAATATATATATAAAATTATAAAATGACATACCAACAATCCTTTGAGAATTTAGATTCGGAGATATTTTTTATTGAGATAGAAATTCTACTGGCTCTTTGGGATATAAGATTAATATGTAATAGCTTATAAAAGTATTCTACTGAAGTGCAAAAATAGTTGTAAAGTGTGTTTTCTTCTTCCTTTACTTACTTTTTTTTTATTATCGTGTATTACTACCTGTTCAGGTTATACGCATGATAACTACTCTAGTAGGGTAGGGATGAGGAAGGAAGAGTTTTAGAGGTAAATTACCCACATTTGTGTGGGAGGAGAGTGGGAAACCAATTAGGAAGAACCACTCTCAGTAGACCCGACCGGAATTTGAACCTCAATCTTCCCGTCATCAGAAGGATAGTCTAGCATGAGAGTGGTGCCTTAGATCATTCGGCCACTGAAGTTAGGTCTTGACTGGGTTAATGGTTCTACTAACATGCGAAAAAACTTGGGAAAAGGTGTTTTTATCTTTCTTTATTTAGTTAAATGATTTTACTGATACGAGAAAAAGTTGGAAAATGTGTTTTTATCTTTCTTAACTTAGTTAAATGATTCAACTACAAAAATAAATTAGTTGTAAAATGTAATTTCATCTTTCCTTATCTGGTTAAAGTTTTCTGACATGAGAAAATACCTAGAAAATATGTTTTCATCTTTCATTATTTTTAAAAATGACCTATAGAACTGTCCTGTTCCTAGTCTTGTTGAAAGCAGAGGGCGAACCTAGTACCAATGATGCCATATTTCTAATTAAATTATCTTATGTAATAAAACTAAAGCAAGTACTTCATCCTTGAAGTCCATTTTATTGTTGAAATCTTAGAAGAAAACATGGTTTAGTAATGGCAATGCAGGAGCTACGTTGTTACAGATGTCACGTTAGCAACGTTGCGGCCGTGCTGCTTGGTTGCACAGCTAAATAAAATTGTGGAAATGGGCCTTTAAATTTTATATTTCTCCAACACAAATTTTAATGAAAAAACAGTCATTACCTTTATGCCATAAGCACAAATGGTACGCAGGTCAACCAAGTATGATACACTTATAATGTGTAGAAATGATTCAAACAGTTTATAACTTGAAAATATTTAACTGTAATGGTAAAAGTAAATATCTTAAATATTGTTGTTTATTTTATACATTGTCTCCCAACTCTCTTTAGGTTGAAATAAAGGGGTGTTATCTATGATTAAATATGGTAGACTACATAATAGTAATAAAACATTTAATATATACCTAAAACTAATATAAATTGTATTTTTTTCTCAGCTGCATCATTTAGCGATAGAACATTTCCTACGCAGTTTATCGCAAATCGACCATTTGCATATTTTATTATCCAGAAGGAGTTGAAGATTGTGTTGTTTGCTGGTAAGGTCGCCTTTCCAAACACTGCATAAGATAAAAATCAAAATCTATGATACAAGTGAAATTGATTTATTTAGTGTAATTAAAACTACTAGTCTTAAAAAAAAAAAATCAATCGTGCTATTAAATATGAACTCTCTTATCAGTACAAAACTTGTAGATTAATTTAAATCTATAACAAACACAACACTTAGCCCCAAGATCATTAACTCATCAATGTGAAAGGAGAAACACCAATTTTACTAATGATACATTTTTCAGTTTGCTGGCACTCAAACCTTAAACTCGGTAGGCAGACAAGATTTCGATTCAGCTAAAGTGTTGGTCAGGGGCGGATCCAGGATCTTCTTGACAGGGAGAGATGGGGGGGAGCTCTTATGGGACTGGGCCGAGGGAAGTTTTGTTAATTTTCATTAGTTAAATTATATGTTATAAATGTAAATCAATTATTGACAATGATTGACACAAGAATCAACTATCTAGTGAGATATTACATAAGAGCACACCTATTAGTGAATATAACCTAGATCTAATTTTGGGGTTAATTCATTAATTATATTTGCTAATACTAACTAATCAAATTATTGAGAGTGTGGGGGGCGCTCCCTCCCCCTGCATACGCCCCTTTGTCAGACAACTATTTATCATGATGTGAGATAAATCCAACATTGTGACCACTCCTTGTTTCCACCTCATGACAGCCCCCTTATTACATTTATTATCTTGTCAGGCTAGAGGGATAGGGGTTGTAGTGGAAGGTCACTTTGTTGATGATTCTAAGACCTATCATCACGATGAACTGTTTCCAGCCTGTGGCTAGGTCTGTTTAGTAAAATGCCTCCATCTTACGCTGTCCTCCCACCATTCATCCTCTTACACTCTCTTCCACTCTGCTCCTCTCATTTGCACACTTGTTGCTATCTGTTCCTCTCATCTCTTCCTTGGTCTCCCTTGTGGTCTCTTCCCTACATACTTCATATCCTTTAATCTTCTTGGAATCCTCTCCCCTTACATCCTCATTAAGACCGATTGTTGGTAATATGGACTTTATTAAGAATAGGTTGAGTGTACAAATGGCTATCTCACCGACATATAATTAGGTTTGGATCGTGATCAGATGTCTGAGAAGGTGGTAGTCTATTATTTCATCACTACATTACACTATCTACTTGCACCAGTCCTAGGTGGAAGCCCACTGGGTTACTCCTAACCTCCGCTAGTGCTATTCATAGTACACACGCACACACATGGTAACTGCCTAAAACCGACCGTTAATAACCCACTCTGACAACTCTCCATACTACTGTTTATAACCACTAACTTAATCACAATCTTAACCACTGTCATACCCACTGTCTGACAGCTGTCAACAGCAAACTTTCTATAGCTCCACTCTAGGATGTCTAAAATCTAGTTCACGCCATCTTGAGATTCTCTCCCATTTCCGTTAAAGTAACCAATTCAGAGACATCTCTGTCACACCACAGCCATTTACACCGCGGAATCAGTAGTTCATACAGATACACATCTGATTTCAGCTAATTTACCAAGCGCTGGTGCTATGTGTTTATACAGCTCGATACAGATCGGGGGTTACGGATAGCTGACACTGATCTCAGATATCCGGTCACAGAGACCATCTCAGTAAATACAAATTAAGTTGAAATCAGTGTGACTTCGTCAAGGGCACTACAAAAGATTGAGGGACTAAAATTTTTCAATATAATACCACAAGAAATAAAGATGAAAAAACTTAATCTTTTTAAAAAGGAAGTTAAAAGATACATTCTAGAAAACAATTTTGACCAGGTGATATGTGGGTGAAACGTTATTTGTAATTTTGTAGAAACTGATATTATAATGGGAGCAGAATGTGTATGTATTCTGTACTTTTTTTTTCTATATTTTGTAAAGGTTTTGTTGTTGTTGTATACTTTTATGTTTAATTGCAGTTTTACTATTATCGGGCTGAATGCATCTAAAATAATGTGGCCGGATGAGGACAAATAATTTATACCCTGTAGTAGACCTCACTTTCCTAAATGTATGTAGCTAGTTAGTGAATGAACCACGCCTACATTAGGATGTTTATATGCATACGGGCCGATCTATGGCTCTTTTTGTAAACAACTTCTGAATAACTAAATAAATAAAATAAAGATTTTCTGTCACATTTAATTGTGATCTAAAGTTTTATTTTTATTAAAAGAGTATGTTTATGTCAGCCATTTTAAATTAATTTTGACTGTTAAAAAATTTATACAAAATATAAATTTCTATATAATATTGAATTTTTAAATATTGATATATGAGAAGCTAGTGCAAATACATTAATCAACACAAAAATAAATTGGATAGCTACATAACTTGAGATAATTTTTTTTCCATTTTATATATATATAAATGAAAAATCTTTGACATTAAGTGTGTGTGTGTGTATGTATGCGTCCTATTAAACTAATTAACATATTTTGAAAAATCTTGATAAGGTGGCGGGGTGGGGATTGTAAAAAATAAATTGTAACTGATTTTAATCAAATTCTTTTCTTCATGTGGAAAAAAACTCATCAAGACTACGTAGCCATCAAAGGTATACATTATGTATGTTGTGGTTCGAATTAAAGAACCATTCTTAATAAATAAAGAGGTAACCTGGCGGTCTACGGGTAAGGTTTCAGACTTCTGTGCTGGGGGTCCGGAGTTCAATCTTCGGTCCCGGCACAGATTTATCTGATTGCCAAACCCTTCCTTCACCTCTGACAAGACGTGTGATAATCTCAACTTGTGAATGTGTGGAATGCCAGGCCTCCACCGTGGTTCGGATTCCACGTTAAACTGTAGGTCCTCCATTTCATCTCAACAATCACCCCACCATATCACATTAGTGTAAGTGTGTATGACATGAACATGTAGTAAGACGCGGTGCTAGAAATAATAATAATAATAATAATAATAATAATAATAATAATAATAATAATAAATGAAAGCTACAGGGGAAAAAGGGGGAAAGTCCAATTTTAACTCAACTTGAGTTTGAACTTCTATATCTGTTGGACAATCATGAGACCTTTCTAACATACTTTAAATAGATTATGGTGAAAAGAGGTCTTTGTTTAAAAAAAATAAAATTGGTTTGTTGGGGTCTTTATGTGGTTGGAGATATAAAAGTCGCTGTCCTAGAAAATATTTATATTGAGACTTTCCTCCATTTTCTTTGGTATACTTCAAATGCTTATATTTTAAATAATATTAATAAATATTACACTGGATACATTTGATATAATCGAGTGTATAACATTTGCTTGTTTTGTTGCAATGAATTATTATCATATTGTGAGAACATGTTCCAAATAGTGCTTGTCAGTGGCTTGTTCTACCTACCACAAGTACACAACTTTCCTATTAGATAGGTACTTATTCTGTTCTGAAAGTTAAAACAAGCAATGGAGATAAAAACTTATAAATATATAGTCAGATAAATGTTGTTGGTTTGTTAATAACTATAAAGTATGTACTTTATATTTGCCATGCAGATAGCAAAATTTCCTACCACTTGTTATTTCTACAAATATATCATCATTATAGATAATGACTACTACATTTTATATCTACTAAAGAGAAAAGTTGTTACATTGATTTTAGATAATTGCTGTAAAGTCTTTTAACTATTAATGAACACTCCATTTACTCTGAATTGATACTTTGAAATATTATAGTATAATCTGTCAAGCTAAGGTTATTATTTTTAAATGCAAAAGAAATGTACAATTATACAACTTTCCTATTAATTCTCCTGCTTCCTGACTAGAACAAGCATTAGCAATAAAAATCTGATATATAATTTGAGAAAAATAGGTTTTATTATTTTAATAGCTATAATTTATATATATCTTTGCTACAGAGCTAGAGAACTTCACTTGTATTATTCTCTCATAACAGACTTAAATCAAGTGCTCATTTCCTCTGTTTTCATAGCTAAAGAAAACACGAATTTCCTACAGCTGCAACCTTTAAAACAATTTTTTCGTTCACTTTGTATTATAACTAAACATTTTCATGTTAATAGAGTTAGATATTTAATAGTTGTGTTTATTATATGTAGATTTTTGAATGGAATTGTTGTTAATTACATTAATTGTGTTGTATTTATATAAAGTATTTTATTTATCACACTACTCATGTAGATTAAATAGTAAAAATAATCAAATTGCAGCTTCAGTGGTCATATAGTCGAACAAATCACTTATTTTACACTGGATTGGTGCTGACATGTATATTGAGGTACGATCCCTGGTTGGGTGTTCTGAGGTAATTTTTCCTAAATAGTTTTCCACTCTCCCTTGCACAAATGCTAGTCTATTTCCTCTCTAAAATCATACCCTCCTCATTCCTACACCATTAGCATAATTAAAATATTATGCATACAACCAAAACGGGTACTAAGTCATGGTGATTTTTTATATAAAAAATAATAAAATTAAATATTAATATTGAAGAAAATTAAACTAAATATTATGAGGCTGATAAATATTTTTATCTTATTGTCATCAATAATAAACAATGAATCTCAATTATATTGGAAACCTTTAAATCAAAATTCTATAAGCACGATTACAGAAATTATTCATCCAATTATTAAAATGAGCTATACACGAAAGGCAAGCCCAATAGCTGTCATTGTTATACAAGAAAAGAGCTCTTTTCATCTTTCAAATGAACTTCTCAAACAAATGCACTTGGTGGAATGTTTTCCCACTTTAACACTTCAAATGTATGTAAATAATACTTTGGAATTAGTAGAAATGTTTAAATATGAGTTTCTTTTCATTGGGTTGATAAGAATACCAGATGTAGTATTTTGGTTTGTTGAAAAGATTAGTGATTTTTTTTGGAGATTATTAGACAAATTTACGTTATCTTTTCTTGGTAACCCAACTACACCATTTATTATCATAGTTACATCACAAGACCAAAACAAAATAAACATTTTCAGAAATGCCTGCCAACGAACTTGGCATGAACATCATATTTTGAATGTGGTTGTGATTCTTCTACATGAAAATTCATTACAAAACTATGGAAATGGAATAACTATTACTCTAAAAAATGCTGTGTGGTTTTTCAATCAGTTTAAATCTAACGGCTCTTTCCTTAATCTATCAAAAAAAGAGGCAGCTAATATATTTTCCTATAAACTAAATGATATTTATGGATACAAGATTAAAGTATCCAAGGGAAGATATATATTTGGTTTAAAATCAGAACATCTTCAAGTTGAAAATCGTAGCATAGAAACACTGATACAAAAAATGAATGGAACAATATTGATTGCTAGTTCAAATACAACTCCAGATATATTTGGCAATGTTTTCATGAAACATAAAAATAATATATTCACATCATCAAACACTGGTGAACATGGTTGTATGTCAATTCTTGTCCCAAAAGCAAATCGCATTCCCCAATATATGAACATTATTTTGCCTTTCAAAAGAAGTACCTGGGGAATAACTATTGGCATTGTACCAATCATTGCATCACTCTGGAAACTATTTAAACACGATTGGACTTTCGAAATGTTAACCTTCTTAGAAACATTTCGAATTTTCGTAACTGGCATGGCACACATTTCAGTGGTTCCTTCAACTCAAAAGTGTTTTGTTTCTTTGTGTTTGTTGTTAAGTTTAATACTTATGAACGCCTATCAGGGGAGTTTGACCAGCTACTTGACAACAACTCACCACTCCCCAGATATTGATACAGTGAAGGAATTCATCGATTCAGGGATGAGTGTAGCTTTTCAAGAAATGGATGGTGAAATGAAAGAAGTAATTAATCAAGTGGACATTAACGGTATAGCTATGATTGATTTTATGCAAAAAATTAAGTTTGTTCAAAATATAAAAAGTACGTTGGACATGGTAGCTTTTAAAAGAACAATTGCCTATGCAGATACATTGTTAGTACTTAAATGTTATATGCAACTAAACGAATACTATGAAGATGGATATCCTCTTATGCATATTATGGAAGAGTGTCCTTATTCAATGCGCTTTGTTTTTCATTTTCCATATGTTTCCCCTTTTTTAGACAGGATCAATATTATTCACAGAAGGATGTTTGAATCTGGACTTTACTTAAAGTGGTTCCAGGATGACCAAAATGAAGTAATCTTATCATCATATAATAGAGGTAGAAGAGTTTATTTGAAACCATTGGGTCTCACTCACGTGCAGACTTGCTTTTACATCCTTCTAGGAGGTCTACTTATCGGACTTATTTCCTTTATATTTGAGGTATTTATCAACATGATTTTAATTCATAGGAACCAAAACTATTAAAGTTTTTTCTTAATTTTAGGAAGTTATTTGCTAAACATACTCTAATGATTATTTCTGTATGAAATATATATCTATTTTGCAATCGGTATATTAACTATACTGTAAGGGTATAGGGGTAAGGTGTCGGACTTCTGTGCTGGGGGTCCGGGGCTCAATCCTCGGTCCCGGCATAGATTTATCTGATTGCCAAACCCTTCCTTCACCTCTGACAAGACGTGTATTAATCACAACTTGTGAATGTGAGGAATGCCAGGCCTCCACCGTGGTTCGGATCCCACGTTAAACTGTAGGTCCTCCATTTCATCTCACAATCACCCTACAATTACACATTAGCATAAGTGTGTATAACCCGAACGGGCAGTAAGACGCGGTGCTAATAATAATAATAATAATAATAATAATAATAATTACTATGCTGTAGAAAAGAATTTAATTGTATTGGCTTATTTTGTTTTAGTAACAATGTAATATCTATTTCAATATGATCATTCACTCTCATATATATATATATATATATATATATATATATATATATATAT
>CABEEJ010004202.1:51608-68133 GCA_901482245.1 Timema douglasi
ATACATACCCTATTTATATTAAAACCTTGTTCTAGGCTGATCCTGTTTATAAGATTTGTCAATTTAACATGTTTTACTGACGTTTTTATCACTTTAGAATACTACCAAGAATATTCGATGAAAACTCCAGTTTCCATTATGGCCTACCCAATTTTCTCTTAATCACCATCCTTCCCAAACATTTTGAGACAGCCAATAAGAGGGAGGTATTTAATATCTAATGAACGATTTAATTCTAAAAACATATTTTTATGCTCAAACTTTTTTTTTAAATTGTGTGCTTGTTTGTATTTTAATGTTTCAGCCACACTTGGAACTTTTCTAAATTTAAATATTTCAAAAGGAAGTTAGTAAATTAGATACTATAAAAATAACTTTCTGTAAATTTTTGCATTAGAGAACTCTCCTTCAGGTTTCTAACTGATCAGATATATTATATATGGTATTATATATGATCATACATCTGTCATTGATCAAGGATGATACTTTATGTTACTGTATTAAAGTCAGGATCAAATAATCTTAGTTGATAATACTAGTGTTATTGTTTGTTTTGAATATTGTGGCAGTAAAATGTATTCAATCATTAGATACTGGCAACTAACAAATTATTTTTTCCGACTAGTTATTGAATTAATTTAGTCTTAGTAACAAAAGGTTTAAAAAAAAAAATTATATACAACCAGGAGACTTTCCTAAAATAATATTCATTCTATTCTTGAATTACACCAAAATTACATTTATTTAGGCATATAAAAATTATATCTAAACATTTGTATGGAAATAACTATAAAGTTTATTTATCTTCAAAACACCTGTAAAAACTTTTTTCCAAAAATCTTTTTATTACCTGCTTTGGTGGCCACAGCGTCTAAGCTACTACTCTCTAAATAGACTAGACTGCCGAAGACAGAAAGATCGAGATTCAATATCGGCCGACTGTACTGTGTGTTGTTTTTACACTCTCCCTTCACATGAATTTGGGTATACTTCCTCTAAATTCACCCTTCCTAATCTCTAACACATTAATGTAACAAGCACATAGACATATAAAGCTAACTGGTAGTGAGATGCAGTGCTAAAAAAAAATCCTTTGGTTCTTGTATCACCCAAAATACATCTAATTAATATTTTTCAAGCTCTGGAATTTGTTTGGAAAGAGCTATAAATTCTGTCTATCTTTGAAGCACCAGTAAAATAACTTTCCTTTTATTCTTTCGACTCTTGTGTTACACGAAATTACATCTATTTAGAAATAAATTTATCCTTGTAATATTTATTGCATTACTAGCAAACTTTTATATTATTTACTCTTTTCTCTCATGAGAACATAAAATAGCGGCTATTTAGTAAAATATTGTCGATTGTTTGAAAATAACTATAATGTGTGATTATATTTGCAACCTTCTTATTTATCTTTCTTTCTCTATGTAATAGCAATATAACGACTATGTTTAAAAAAAAAACTATTAACTTATTCGATTGCTGTACAGCTAAAGTTTCCTCGGTCATATGATGTTACTACATACACAAACTAATCGCATCCGTATTTGTAGTACAACTGGCAAACTGAATCACCCGACAACGCTACATACAATGGTGACCTGGCGGTCTAGGGGTAAGGTGTCAGACTTCTATGCTGGCGGCCGGGGTTCGATCCTCGGTCCCGGCATAGATTTATCTGATTACCAAACCCTTCATTCACCTCTGACAAGACATCTTGTGAATGTGAGGAATGCCAGGCCTCCACCGTGGTTCGGATTCCACGTTAAACTGTAGGTCCTCCATTTCATCTCACAATCACCCTACCATTACACATTAGCGTAAGTGCGTATAACCCGAACGGGTAGTAAGACACGGAGCTAATAATAATAATAATAATAATAATACATACAACACTATTTGGTCATGCGGTTGGATGTGCCAGCCGCCCGACATGAAATGGGAAAATTTTTGTCGGGCGACACACCTACACACGACCCAATATTGCACCCGATATGACCAAATCAGCCCGACCACCTGACCAAATCGTGTCATATGTAGGTGCCCTGTAAGGATGGATATCCTCTTATGCATATTATAGAAGAGTGTCCTTATTCAATGCCCTTTGTTTTTCATTTTATATGTTTCCCCCTTTTTTAGACAGGATCAATATTATTCACAGAAAGATGTTTGAATCCGGACTTTTCCTGAACTGGATTCAGGATGATCTATATGAAGTGACACTATCATATTATAATATAGAGGAGATAAAAGAGTTGATTTGAAACCATTGGGTCTCACTCACGTGCAAACTTGCTTTTACATCCTTCTAGGAGGTCTACTTATTGGACTTATTTCCTTTATATTTGAGATATTTATCAACATGATTTAATATATAGGAGCTAAAACTTTTAAAGTTGTTTTTCTATTTCACAGTTTTTTTTAATCATTATTTCATTTTTGACACCAATTTCTAATATTTAATACCTTTAGCAATTTATACATCATCTTCATCAAGAATTATGTTTGAGGGTATGATTCTTTTAAGTGTGTAAATAGGACCGGATTCCTAGACTTTGAGATTTGATTCTGGATCATTTGGGATAGGCACTGGCGGATTAAAAATTTTTGCACCCTTAGGCACAATTGTAATATGCGCCACCTTCCCCCACAATTTTTTGTTTTGTTTTAGGAAGTTCCGGTGGAAATAGGGGTTGGGGAGGGGGGGAAGTTAGTATTCTAGAAAAGATGTCTACGAAAGATAGTCGGGCATGTACAGTACATGCCCTACAGTAGCTTTAGTTAACATTATGAAGAAGGGGAGATTGACCTCAGTTACAAAGCGATTGCAAAGTACAGTTATTTAAAAATATATATTGTCGTTCTGAATAAAACTTGAAATATTCCGATACTGTTAATTAATAATTTTTAAGCGTGATTATTAAAAACAAAATACTATAATAAAATCCAAAATAATATTATCCGAAATGTGCCACCCTTTAATGCCGCCACCCTGAGGGGCCTAAAGTGTAAATCCGCTTCTGGGGATAGGCTGTGGAAAGAATATGACTGGGAAACTAGTTTTTTTTTAAATAAGATGCAACTCTATAAGAGTTGTGAATGATGGCATGTTTGTATTGCATAATATTTAAAGACATAGGTGATACATTCCGGATTAAGTGACAAATTCATGGATAAACACAACAAAATAACCTTGGATACTAGAATGAACAAACAGTACAATGGTACAAACAATTTAAATTACAATGAAATGAACTGAGACTATAACTAAAATTGATGTGATCTAGGTGACGAAGATGGAACAGTTTGGTGTACTATATAATTATTACAGTTCAAATTCGATTAATAAAATATATTTTCAGTGTAAATTAAAAATAAAAATCTTTTATTTGATGAAATTATTAGTGAAATATAAAAAAAAGGTATTGCAAAAACAAGTTTTTTTTAACGGTTCAGCGAATTTCTGTCATCATCTACAAGATGGGGACTCTTAAGTCAATATCCATCATAGAGGTAATATTTGTTTAGTAGCAACTATTATTTTTTAATACATTAATAATTCGAAAATATTATATTTTCACTCGAAATTCTTACTATATTTTTCCGGACAGTTTTCTTTCACCGTAAGAATGGATATGGTGGTGGCACTGTATAATTGATTAGTATATTGAGCTAGGAGCAACTTTGACAGGGTGAGCTTTCCTTCGTTTGGTTCTTATGCTCGGATTTTGAACGGCTTGATTATGTATCTATTTATTATTTATCTCTTCATATTACAAAAATAAAACATCGCTAAAAAGCGTCTCCTTTCATGATTCCCAATTTGAATTATGGGCTTCCTTCCCCTAAGTATTCACCCAATTAATAAATTACGTATAATAATTATTATACAATAAATATGAATTTAGACATTAATTCCGAGGATAAAAAATAGTTCTTAAAATTTAAATAAAATAAATTATAACCATAACCAACGAGAGTTAATAAAAATACACAAAGAAATAGATGCCAACAACACTGACCAAAGACAAAGTTGGCTTCAAAGAGGTTTTAAACTTCCCTCGTCTTTGCCAAAACAAAATCGCATGGAAAGTGGATGGATAGACTGGTATGAACTTATGCAAAACTCCCCGAGTTACGTCCATTCTTGAGATTATTTTAATATGTAGTCAAACAATTAGACAGTAAATTAATAACACCCTTAGTCATTGTCATACCAGTCACTTTGAATAATTAGTGAAACCCTTTAATTAAAAAACATATTAGAACCTTCCCCTTTTAGACACTAGTGGGTAGTTGAGACGACATTCACCCGCACGAATTACAAAGCTTCCCTCCAATGGAAGTTCCAGCTGGTTGTTGTAAGGTAGCTGAAATAAATGGGATATACCTACCCAGTAAGTTGAACAATATTACAATAAATTATAAAGTGCCCATATTTCAGATTATTTTTAATGGTAAATTATTATTATTATTATTATTAGCACCGCGTCTTACTACCCGTTCGGGTTATACACACTTACACTAATGTTTAATGGTAGGGTGATTGTGAGATGAAATGGAGGACCTACAGTTTAACGTGGAATCTGAACCACGGTGGAGACCTGGCAACAGATAAATCTGTGCTGGGACCGAGGATTGAACCCCGGCCGCCAGCACAGAAGTCTGACACCTTACACCTAGACCGCCAGGTCACCCTTTTTAATAGTAAAAAAAAAGTACCTATATCACACATCGTCTTTGATTGTCGGAATAATATAATGAACTATGATTAGTGTTCCTAAGTAAAAGTTCCCTGGTAAAGTTTATTCAAATTATCACCATTGTTTGATTGTAATTATTATTATTGAAGAAAATGTTGATTGTTTTTTTGAATTACAAATGATTTGTCACAATTTCTAAAAAAAAAAGCTGGCAATAAAGTATGAAACAAACTCATTTATGATAATTATTCTAATGGAATAGGATAAAGGGAGGAAGCATATTAGGGGCTATCTACCAACATTTGCGTGGAAGGAGAGTGGGAAACCATTTATGAAAAAACACCATGAGCAGATCTGACATGAATTTTAACCCCGATCTCCCCATAATCAGCAGGCCAGTCCAACACGAGAGTGACGCCTTAGACCGTTCTGCCACTGAAGCGGGTACCTATAAAGTTAAAACTTAGGTACGTACTAAGGGAAAACTTAAGAGGAGAAAATCTGTTTTGGTTTAACTTTGACATATATTACGAGCCTGAAGAATTCAATCTTGCGAATACCAGTTGCAACCAGCCTCCCTCATCATCCCAATCAAATAATGGACAGAGGTGGAAACAAGAGAGTTATACTTTTTATTCATTCAAACAAAATACAGCTCGATGGGGGAGCGGCACATTAAAGTTTACAAGCACCAAGCGGCAACATACGCCAGACAGGTGAAGTAACACATAAACACATGCCAGAGCCAGAAGGGCGATACAACAATGTCAAAATATATACAGTCTTATGTTAAGACCCTAGAAATGGCACCACCAACGGGTGACCCCAAAATTACTGATAAATTGGTCTCCTTGTATACATTGAACGCTACAAATCTCAAATGATAGCCCAGACTCGACCCAAGCTCTATCATAGCCCAAAGGGAGCCAAGACACCATCGTTAACTAAAGCATCCGATAGGCGTACCAATAGCACCAAAAAGAATATCAAGGTTTCGAGACAACCAATGGTAACTCCACCCTTTAAGAAATAAGCTGGACTCCGTTCGGAGATTTGAGCTAGGTGGGCCGCGGCCCCACTATTAAGAACCCATAAACTTATATTTCTTAAACATAACAATAAACTATCCCAAATCTCCCTAACAACTATAAACATATATATTTATACGAATATATTAAACGTAACAATAAGCTATCTAGACCCACTAACAATCCTAGGTATATAAACATAATAAACATAACGGGAACTGGCCCGACACACTAACAACCCTAAGTATACAAATAATAAACCTTACAAAACACAGCCGTGTTTCCCTTAGATAGTCCGCGGCCCCACATTTAACCACCTATTTGTTTATGCAAAAGAAACATAACCATAGCTATATATTATTTGCGACCTCCAAGGCAAAATGCACCCGAGAGCGAACTTTCCGCGAAGCGGAAATTCGAAACATTAACAAGAGAACCAGATGGGTTCCCCCTATAGTTACCATAGTCGTAAGGACGGGTGACAATACCCCGCAGTCATGACTACTCGTTGAATAGATAAAGTATAAAAATACATAATTTATAAGAAGTCCGAAACATTGAATTTTGAATATAAGAAGAGTTTGAAACCAAAGAGAATTTTGACAAGTCACGACGAGCCCACTTATGAAGTAAGACTCTTACCTCCTAAAAGCCCTGAGTATAATGCGCGCCAACTCGTTGCACTTCAAGACCTTTATACCCTGAGGTTATCATGTGCTCTCAGAGCGGTGGGATAGGGGGGGAAGGTCTAGAACAAACCAGAAAGTGCTGGAGCATAGGCCACACGCACAACATATTCTATCAAAGGTTCCAGAATTTGCTCGTTAGGGGCGCTTGGCGATGTTCACTTGCTCTCTTGTCCGACGGAGGGGGAAGGGGGAGACCTCTTCGCACTGCCAGTGGTGAGCCTCGAACACCAGTTCAGTTGAATGTAGTGCGTGTTGTGGAGGGTGTCTCGTGTTTTGAAGTCCATTCCAAGCGAGTCAACAGGGACAGCCTAGGTGAGCGTTACAATCATCCGATGTTTGTTGTGACAAGGTTACACAGTTTGTGATTAAAGGTATCCAATTTTATTCATTGTTGTGATGTTTAATTATAACGGTGATTTATTTATACCCGGCTAACGCCAGTTACTTTAAGCTAATTGAATAACAAAACAAATACGATTAAAAAAAAGGTCTTTTTTATTTCAGTCAAATTACATTTGTAAATATTTTCCCTCCTCTATGTTTTCAGTGGAAATGTTCATTAGTCAGTTTAGAATTGAATTAACAGTTTTTCTGGCAATTATATAATTTTGTGTAATTTATCGGATGAATATATTTCTATCAAGTCAACAAGGTGAGATTAGTTTACTTGTTGGCAGTATTTTGAATTAGCTCTTCACATAACTGACTTTCCCTCCCTCTTAGGACGTATTCTTGAGATGTTAGGTTCATTTGATTCTCCTTTTCTTGGGTACACTTTCAGAGTTAGCTCTTGCTCTTTGTTTGGTACCCACCATCACGGCTGTGGGGCTGAATACTCTTGTCTCTATTTCCTAAAGAGGAAAATACAAATATAATAGCCATCAAAATACAAAATACAAAACAGTATACATTTTTATATAAAATATGTCTAACAGTAAAATACAATATAGTACACAATGTTGCATAAAAATATATATATTGGAAGAAAATACATTATAGTACAAACTTTTGCATAAAAAGACCTATTGGAAGAATATATAATATAATACACGCTGTTACAGAATAATAACTATTGGATGAAAATACAATATAATACACACTTCCACAACAATACCCATATTTGGGGGCATTTAAGTATTACGTAAGCACATTTTTGGCCATTTTTAACCCCTTCCCCTCTTGTAAGCAAAAATAAGAAAATTCCGACCCCACCCTCTTGCTTACGTAAAATTTGTCAATTTTTTTCATTTGGTCACATAAATAAACATTTTTTTTCATTCCGTTTTACCTATAGCCTGAACAGGTAGTCAATTTTGCCCGTATTTCTCTATCTTACGTAAGCACTGTTTTGACCCCTTTCGCCCTTGTTAACAAAAATAAGCAAAGCTTGAACCCCCTTCCACCTAAGATGCTTACGTAATACTTGAACGCCTCCTAAGATATTAATCACTGTTATTATTATTATTATTATTATTATTAGCACCGCGTCTTACTACCCGTTCGGGTTGTACGCACTTACGCTAATGTGTAATGGTAGGGTGATTGTGAGATGAAATGGAGGACCTACAGTTTAACGTGAGATCCGAACCACGGTGGAGGCCTGACATTCCACACATTCACAAGTTGTGATTAATACACGTCTTGTCAGAGGTGAAGGAAGGGTTTGGTAATCAGATAAATCTGTGCCGGGACCGAGGATTGAACCCCGGCCGCCAGCACAGAAGTCTGACACCTTAACCCTAGACCACCAGGACACCCTCCCGTGGTTATAAAACATATTAGTTACTAGTGAAATGGAGTTCCCTATGCCATATTATTAACGCTTTAATAATTTATATAAAAAAATGGGATTCTCAAATTATTCAACAAATTATACATTCATTTAGAAGGGGATCTTTTTTACAGATACAAATTTGTCCAGCATACATGAATAATTGAATAACCATTAGAAAATCCTTTAGAAATAAAATAAATAGGGGAGACAGCTTTGACAGAATTTCCCTTACAACCTTCAAATTGATACAATCTCTCAAAAATGACAACCACACAACACATTGCTTGGCGTACAAATATTTTAAAATAGATTTAGTGACATTCCAAGTTGTTAGACGAGATTATTTCAATGGCGTACCAACTGTACTGATGTATTATGGCTTATATAATTGAAACATACGGACTCACGATTTGAAAATGATCATTTCCCCAAAAAAGAGGACACCAATAAAACCTTACCCACGCGCTACTCTCGCAGTAGACTAGACTGTCGATGACAGGGAGATCGAGGTTTGAATCTCGGTTGGGTGTACTGAGGTTTTTTTCCAAGCTTCCTCCATGCAAATGCGGGTACACTTAATCTAGATATAGCTTTCCTAGCCAATAAAACCATTGGGGTAGTCAGTACATAAGCGAATAACCCGAAGAGGTAGTAAAACGCGGTGCTAAAAAACTAAAATAAAACTAAAATAAAAAAACCTTCTTAAAGGACGTAGGCAGAGAGGAATATTTAGGACAATACAAAAAAAATTTACAGTCAGTATTAGTATAATTTTACCTTTTATTAGTATTATTTTATGTCATCTTTAAAAATGTCAATTTAAGATCACATGACTGTGTGTATAAAAATTATATGAAAATTGTTCAAGTAAATTTTTATAAATTTACAGAAATGTTCCTTCCTATCTAAATCGGAGTGTACCTCTGGCGCGTGATAGTAATCGATGTGATGGCGCACAGCTTCCCAAATCTTCCCATCCTTCAAGATCTGCGTCACTGTCTCTATGTCGGGGGACATGAAACGATCCCTGTCCCACGGTCTGAAAGCGTTAAAAAAGACGAATATAAACCATCATTTTTTATAGGAAGTCCATTTTCTACCACCAACATTGAATGGAAGTCACTAACATTTGATTTATTAACTAAAAAGTTAATAAACCAAATAAGACATATATCTGGAATTACTTATTTGGTTTAGTAATCAAAACGTTAACTAGAGCCCCGAGGTGCAGTGGTCAATGCACCTAGGGGTCCCGGGCTCAATTCCCGACTGGTACCTTGGATATTTTTCCCTTAGGGGGAATGATCCCAAAGGTCACCAGGCTTTAGTTAATTAGACTTAAATTAGGTAAATAGGGTTAGATTTATAAATCCATAAACCCCTTGGAGGGAACGCAATGAAAACCTCAGATACCAAGTTTTAGCCCAATCTGTAAAATAGTAGGCTGCCAATAACTATTTCTTATGAATTACTGTATAGTTTTTCTTTACATTACTCACTAATCGGACCAAGAATATAAACACAATTTAATATTTTATTCACACCATTGTGGCGATATAAGTTTCCAACTTTCAAATAACGGGCTTCCTATGAAAATCAGACTGTACCTTTCTCCTAAGTGTGCGCGAAAGGTTTAAATAGCCTTATTATCGTTCTAAGAGACAATGATTTCCGTACAAGTGAGCCCAAAAATAATTTAATGTCTGTCTTAACATGTTATGCTTTAATTCCTGGTCTAAGCCATGTGCTATTATTATTATTATTATTATTATTATTATTATTATTATTAGCACCACGTCTTACTGCCCGTCCGGGCTATACGCACTTACACTAATGTGTAATGGTAGGGTGATTGTGAGATGAAATGGAGGACCTGCAGTTTAACGTGGGATCCGAACCACGAGTGGAGGCCTGGCATTCCTTACATTCACTAGTTGTGATTAATACACGTCCTGTCAGAGGTGAAGTAAGGGTTTGGCAATCAGATAAATCTGTGCCGGGACCGAGGATTGAACCCCGGATCCCAAGCACAGAAGTCTGACACTCACTCCTAGACCACCAGGTCACCTACTTACCCATGTGTTAAAACGGTGTACGAATAGTATATCGATATCGAGTTAAGTTTCACAGGATACTGTGAAATCCATGGCTATCATTTTTTATGCGTTATCCAGCAGCTAGTAACCGCGCACAACGTCTTCCTATACGTAACTGATGGAGCTACAGACGACGTTTTAAACTTCTTCCATGGTAGCTGTCTTCTTGGGAAACCCGAGGAACTCAATGATCTGACAGGATACTGCAAGTCAATTGGAGATTACGTTTAATGCGTTATCCAGGAGCTAGTAGCCGCGTACAACGGATTCCTAGACTCACCTGAGGGAGTGAAGGACAAAGTTGTACACTTATTCCAAGGCTGCCGTCTTCTTGAGAAGCCTGAGAAACTCGATGGCCTAGCAGGCTGCTGAATGTAAAATAGATGTAATTTTATTCATGCACTACACAGGAGCTAGTAACCGCTTACAACGCCTTCATAAACTAACCTGATAGAGCTACGGACGACGTTGTAAACCTCTTCTAAGGGCACTGTTGTCTTGAGAGGTCTGAGAAACTCGATGGCCTGGCAGGCTGCTAATAGCTCGATGGCAATCACCCTTTCCACATTATCCAGAACCTTATAGTAAGAACAATGAAGGAATTCACAACACTGTTTATTTTCAGTGACATGTCCAATAAAATTCTATCCATCACTTAATCTAAATTTAAGGGCATACGAGGCTTAGTAAGAGTAATTACTTCGTCTCGGTTAGGTGGATGAGAATCAAGAGATAATGCCACCAGTTCAACATGCTAGAATTAAGTACCGTCAGCTTTCCTGGTCATAATCAGCTCTGGTCAGTTGCCTCATGTAATAATAATTACAAACATATTAGCTAGTTTTTAGTTAATTCTTTCAACATTAACACATTTTTTTATTTAGCACCACGTCTTACTACCCGTTCGGGTTATACGCTTTAAGTACCAATTACGCTAATGGATTAGGAATTGGGAAGGTTGAATTAGAGGAAGTGAACCCCCATTTGTGTGGAGGGAGAGTGGAAAACCATTTAGGAAAAACCATCCCCAGTTCATCCGACCGAGATTCGAACCTCGATCTCCCCGTCCTCAGCAGTCGAGTAGCTCAACACGACTAGCGCGTTAGCCAACTACGCCACCGAGGCGGGTATCAACTCTATTAAGAGCCCGTCTAGCACCATGGGAAACACCTACTTAGGTAGGTAATATCTTTTGAACCAGCTGTCACATCGTGATTCGGTTTGTTTTATTTTTATTTAGAAAACATTAAAATCGAGACGAAAGAAATAGTTTTAATTCTATTTTTTTTAAATAGCAATAGTTGAAAACATAATTATTTTAAAAATAAAAATAAATCAAACCGATTCCAATTGCACCGGGATTGGTAGGTATGGGCTCTATTGTGGGGTGACGTGATGGAATTAATTTTTCTCGTAGTAAAACAGAGCTATAATCTACCTGCAATGACTTCCTGGCAGCGTACCCTCCCATGGACACGTGATCCTCTGTACCTGCGCTAGTGCTCAGAGAGTCGACTGATGCTGGGTGACATAGCACCTTGTTCTCCGACACTGCAACAACAGTCGGGAAATAGTAAATTGGTTCCATGAAGCACCTCTGGTGTCGTTCGACCAAATATAGGCTATATCCCAAGTTTGGAAGTTCTTCAGGTGAGAGGGAGGGACGCGAGAAAAAGTAAGCTTTTTTGACCAAAATAAATAAATTATTATTTCAGTATAAACGTAGAGTATAATTTTCTTCAAACGGTGATATCAACAGCTGTTTAATATCTGTCATAACTATAGCGGATTTAGATGACACACTTTTTAAATTAAGAGAAAAAATTGATCATTAAATTCCAGGACACCTTTGCAGTATTTAACAACTGTCGATAATATCATATGAAGAAAATTAAACTCTACGTTTCTACTGGAGTAATATTTGATCTATTCCGACAAAAAAAAGTTTTGTTAAAAATATGCAAAAGCGCTGACCTTTTCTTGCATTCCCTACATCCCCACCTTAACTAGTTAAGGAAAGCGTCTAACATTTTAACTCAGTTGGTACTATAACTTCTCTATCTACTGAGCTGAGACTCCCGGTTTCGATTCCTTGAACGGCTGAAAAACAAAACAAGTTATAGCTAGTGTAATAGGTGCTTCCCCTTTCAGTGAAAAACTTATATTGTCAGTTATATATTTGTTAGTGTGTACATTTGTAATATACTCATTTAGTTCACAAATTACTTGCTAGAAACCCAATGAAAATAATTCCGGTAGGAAATAATATTCAGAAAATACAAACATTATTGCGATACAGTAATATATTTTCATTGGTGTCTAAACAAAAAATTACAGTCCCAGATAACATGGCTTGACGTATAAATAAATGAAAGTTATTTTAGTATTTTTTTAAACTGTAGAATAACTAACTTACTTAATTACAATCTAAATTAAACTTTACATAAGTTCCTGCACCATCTTCCTTGATAAAATAAAATCAATTTAAAATTATCAAATAATACATTTTGTGTCAAGATAATAGCAAATAGCTTAATAGCTTAGTAGCAAAATGTAATTTGTATAAAGGTAATATATTTAGTGTGAGTGTGACAGATATTTGGGTCACGTTGTCCGTGGCCAAGTGCTAGGAAAAAGTGTTAAAAAGATGTCAGCGTGTTTTCGAAGTATTCACAATGCTATTTTATTAGTTTTTTTTATTTAGATCTGCGTTTTACTACCTCTTCAGGTTATACGCCAATGGTTTTATGGAATAGGAAGGTTATATTTAAAAGAGGTGTACCAGCATTTGCGTGGAGGGAGAGTGGAAAACAGTTATGGGAAAGCCATACTCAGTACACCCAGCAAGGATTCGAACCTCGATCTCCCTGTTATCAGCAGTATTGTTTAACACAAGAATGACCGACGCCTTAAGCAATGCGGCCACAGAAGCAGGTTTCACAATGTTTTAGATATTGTTTTATTTAAATTAAATACTTAAATTAATAAAATAAATAAACGCCCTTTCTTTAATAATACGTTTCTAAATAGTAAACGTAATCAAGAGATTATTAATTCACCTTTGTTAATTTAAACGTAAACCTTGATTGTATCCTATTAATTAGAAGATTTGTATATAATTTTAGTGCACGGTAAATACTTGAATAATACATCTTAGCTTTAATCTTAATAAGTGCGTTGTAATGTTTGTTAGACTTACCTAAGGCCGCAGCTGTGCAATGGGCTAGCATGAATCCCGAATTAAGACCTCCATCTTTCACCAGAAAGGCAGGGAGTTCACTCAAAGCTGAAAATTTAGAAGGAAAGAAAAGTTTTATTTCAATTTCATAGTAAAATTAAAAAACTAAATTATTCTTCACTAATTGAATAGGCTAGTCACTTATACATCATCTGAAAAAAGATTAAAAATTTAAGAAATTTAGAATACGCGTCATTTAAGTTACGCTGGATGGATATCTTAAGCAGCCTATACACTGCCAAGGTTTCATGAGGAGCTAATTAACTAGGTTGTCACCCGCATCGGTGGCCGCATGGCCTAAGGCGATACTCTCGCAGTAGACTAGACTGCTAATGAAGGGAAGATCGAGATTAGAATCTCAGTCGGGTGTACTGAGGGTGGTGTTTTACAAAAGGGTTTTCCACTCTATCTCCACGAAAATGCGGGTACACTTTCTCTAAATATAACCTTCCTAAGAACCATTAGCTCATAAACGTATAACACGAACGGGTAGTAGGACGCGGTACTATAAAGAAAAAAAACCCATGGGAGATCTTATTTCAACTTCCCGGCACAGATTTATCTGATTACCAAACCCTTCCTTCACCTCTGACAATACATCTTGTGAATGTGGGGAATGCCAGGCCTCCACCGTGGTTCGGATTCCACGTTAAACTGTAGGTCCTCCATTTCATCTCACAATCACCCTACCATNGCCCTCCATTTCATCTCACAATAACCCTACCATTACACATTAGCGTAAGTGCGTATAACCCGAACGGGTAGTAAGACGCGGTGCTATTAGTAATAATAGTAGTAATTCAACTTTCCGTGACGTCCTTGAGGGTAGTTATATTTGTAGCCACGGTAAACTTGAATCTTACAAGTACACCCCCCTGTCTACCCCTCCTCCCCTATTCCCCTTCCTCTCCAGTGTCTCACCAGGGTTGACGAGACGCTCTATACGTCTCTCACTCATGGACGCCAGCTCGTGCACCCCTACGGCCAGGTAGTCTAGAGCCTTGGCCGGGTATTCCCCGTGGAAGTTACCGGCGGAGATGATTTCGCCGCGCTCGGCGAACACGATCTGAACTAGGTCAAGGACAGCAATCACAGTGGACATAACATGAAATGGCACGTCGTTGAGTACTGCCAGAGTAAGCAGAGCTTATCTAAACTGTAAATTTAATATATTCTTATCACTCAGTACAATGGCTTGTCGTGGAGTGATGTCAGAGTAAGCAGAGCTTATCTAAACTGTAAATTTAAATATGTTCTTATCACTCAATACAATGGCTTGTCGTGGAGTGATGTCAGAGTAAGCAGAGCTTATCTAAACTGTGAATTTAATATGTTCTTATCACTCAGTACAATGGCTTGTTGTGGAGTGCTGCCAGGGTTGGTTGAGCTTATTTAAGGCCCTTGGCCCTGTCGAGTGCAAGTCTAAAACCTCTTTTGTAGGATGGGGGGCGGGAGGGTGAAAGGCGTGGCGTGGTTTCACAACCGACAAAAGTATCTTTCCGCACCAACAAGAACAAATGGACCACGGAAACCATAAATAGCGCTGGCTACCGGAGAGGTCTTGCGGAAAAGTCATACGTTTGTAAATATCAGTTTTCTCGAGAAGAAATTTTTATGTTAATATTTTCAACAGCCTATCTAAAATCATATATCAATGTTTATTAATTGTTACATTTTCTCATTATCTGTTATGAAGCCGGAAGTTTTATATTGAAACATGTCAATTTTATCGATATTTGATCACTGTTAAAATTATAGAGGAGGTATGTATATAAGAAGTATAACTTAATAAACCTGTTTATATTCTTGAACAAACCGTTTCCGGAAAGAAAATGGCAAAACAATAAAACATCTTGAAGATAAAACGCTTGTTCCCATGGCTCTGCATTTCCACACCAAATGAAAAGGGCCAATAGCCTTAAACTGTACTGTGAAGTTCTCATTACTAATTTCAGTATTGTGAAGTGGAGTGATATCAGGATATGCACATACTATTTAAACTGTGCATGTGAAGTTCTTTCTCACTCAGTACCCATATGGCAGTTGATGCATATACTCTGCTCCACATACATACATAATAGGAACTTAACTAAGAAGGTGGTGAACAAACACATACATAAGCAGGCACACACATGAATTTCATTCGATTGGGAGTGAGCAATTACTTACCAAACGTTAGACCAATTTTGGACCAAAATGAATGCCAGTCCATATCCGGTTTAATGTAATTTATTTTAGTGTGTCGTTTACTTGAACAAATGAATAGTTATCTTATTTTATAACACTAGAAAAGTTCATTTTGGCAAAAAATTGAATTTATATTTTTATGTTACAACTATTCATCCAAGATACAAACCCTTCCACCCTGTTTGTACACAGGTGTATTGGCAACATCTTTTTACAGGTTTCTATAATAGCTAGTGCGTGATACGACAAAATTTTAATCTGGATAGTTCGTAGCACAACTTGACATTTTAAAAGTAGCTCACATACTCAAAGAGTCTGGTTACACCCGATCTAAGGCGTCCCTCTTGCAGTAGGCAGGACTGCTGATGATGGGGAGATTGATGTTCGGATCCCAGTCGGGCGTACTGAGGTTTTTTCCATAATTGTTTCACACTCTCCCTCCATACAAATGCTAGTACATTTTATCGAAATATAACCTTTATAATCTCTAAAACCATCAACGCAATTAGTACAGTAGCCCCATGGCTTCTTTGGTGCTGACGGACAGCTTACAGCTGACTTCTGACAGTCAACATTTAGGTATAAAACCTCAATTTTGACCGTCAGAAGTGACAGCTGCTAAACACATGATTTTGCAAATCATATGGTCCGGCGTAAGGATACATAATTTGGTCTGGTCACTTTTCAAAGCTGTCATCTGTCAGCTGTGAGCTGTCAGTCAGCACCAAAGAAGCCATGGGGCTACTATACATAAGCTTATAACAAGACCTAGTAGTAAGACGCGTTGCTAAAATAAAAACCTATCGT
>CABEEJ010004203.1:0-10719 GCA_901482245.1 Timema douglasi
ATAACCCGAACGGGTAGTAAGATGCGGTGCTAATAATAATAATAATAATAATAATAATAATAATAATAATAATAATAATAATAATACACTATGAACGATTTATATTGGATGCTTTTATGGTCTAGTGGTCAGAATTCCTAAATACAGATCTAGAGGTCTTGGGTTCGATCCAAATCAAAGCAGTAGATCGGGAAAGGATTCAACTCAGCCTAGCGAGGACAAATTATGATATGCTTAAAATAAAACGTAGCGTCTCTGGTCTTGAAAACTGAGATTACCGGTTGGAGCGAGTCATGTGGTCAGTACAAGGGCTCATTGTGCTTAACACTCTATACCCTAAACCCACAAATATTGGCACTATCTTTGCCAAAATATCGCTTCTGCTCGGTCAGTTTAGCTCGCTTGCGGACTCATACCATGAAATATTTCATGAGTTAAATAATATTATTACAATTACAACAATTAGTTTAATTTATTATTTTAAATATAGATTTATGAGAATTTTATGTAACAATTTAAAGGGCAAAACTATAATTTACTTAAGGATTGTCACAACACAAAGATAAGATATATTTTCGACGTGAAAGACAGAATTTACAATGATGGGAAGATTGTGATTCGATACCTGTCGGGTGTAGTGATTTTTTCAAATCTAAATGATTTCACACTCTCTCTATTCCAAAAAATCCGGATACAGTGGCTCTAAATTCAACCTTACTCATCCTAACCCTTTAGTGTAATTAGTACATAAGCGTATAGCTTGAATGGATAGTAAGATATTGTGCTAAAATAATTTATATTCAATTATTTCAGTACAATTAAGTCTCCAGAGTATCGAGGTACCGAGTTAAATATCCTTAATTTATTGTATTATATTTAATATATTTATATATATTAATGTAAATACATATTTCCATACATATTTTATGCTATGTATGTATACATGTATGTATAAATAAATATACACAATAGTACATATATATATATAAATTATTCATTACAAGGAAAAAAACAACTAAGATTAATAAATTATATCTATTTAAAATCTATGCTAAATTACCACGAAAAACTTTTTGACATTTTTCTCCAGGATCATACATGGTACATGATCGCAAAACTATTAACTGCCATTGTCCAAGTAATTGTCTATTTTGAGCAGTGTAGAGATTGGCTAATTTAACCTTTTATGACTTGGAAATTACCTACATTTGTTTTGTGCTTTTTTTTTTTCGTCGCTCTACAAGATATAAGCCGTTTTTAGTTTATTTTACGTCCTACACATTTCACTAATGAATGGGTTACTTCAAAGGAAGGAGAATTTGGACTAATTCCCTATACCCTTCCTCCCCCGCTCACCAGTTTACAAACATGCTGAATATATAAACATATATATATTTAGTCAACCACGTATAGATTGAGCATACGCTCATTTTATTCCGATTAAAATATTTTTAACCATATATGGAAATTAATTAGCTTTTTGTGAAATGCTTTAGTTTTAAAAATAGTTTGTGAACATAATAATTAAAATGGTAAAATAATTTCTATGCTGAATCAAGGTAGATATGTGAATTTGTTGATGTGCATCGTGTCAAACTACCCGTCCATTTAGGCAAAGATCTAGACTAAGTGGGTAGCGATGAGGTAGCTAGAATTTAATAGAAACACACTCAAATTTCCGTGAAGGAGTAAATGGCTTAAAAAGAAAAGTTAATCTCAGTACACATGAGTAGGATACGAACCTCAAACTCTTCATCAACAGCAAAGCATACTAGACAATACCAACACTTTTGTATACTTTCCCATTTGTGACAGTGTATATATATAAAATATATGTCCCTCATTTTACATTATTTCACTCCATTAGCTGTGCATTCATTATTGGATAAATACATATTTTATTATCTCTGGAGTTTTTGCACAGTTAAAGGGATAATTTATTAAACTAATTAGACTGCATTCTGAAAATTGAAAAATGACACCTGGACACCAGAATCGAATCTGGGACCTTTGGTTTGATTACCGTGTCCAGGTGTCATATTTCAATTTACAGAATATGATATTTAGTTGGAGTTATCCTCACTAAAAGAATAAATAATAGCTTTAGCTATTTGATTCTTAGTTAGGTTGTAGCTTTCAACATTATATTTTCTGTGTGTGTGTGTGGGGGGGGGGNTTTAATTTTTAGTCTTTTCGTGCTAGTATTGTTTGTATTTTTAAAATAGCTTCTTAAATAATACTTGTAAACATGATTAGATTTCTTTATAAGGTTTAAAACATGAAAACACTTATGGTTGACTATCCTTCACTATAATACTCTGCTACCAATATTAATGATTGGATAGTCCTATCATATTGATTTTCAATGACGGATCGTGAAGTTTTGTCAGGGTAAACAGATCTGTACCTATTTTGGTTCCCTCCCACTAAATGTACATGTGACTAATCCCACCTGTTTTCTATGTTCCATACCTTACCAATGCGTGTTCTACCAAATGATGATCAAAATGTTCAGGTATATTTTTATTTGACTTTGCTTACCCTGGAAACACTGAATGCCATTATTACTTTATATATTATGTAAATAATTATTCGTAATCAATCAACAGATCACAATCAACAGATAACATAACTTACCTATACTTCACACATGTCTTTCTTTTTTGTTTGAGAATGAACCAAACTTTAACATTAACTCTATCAGAAAGTTAAGTATAAAGTAATACAGCATCTCTTCTCCTTCTTTAACCTATCTTTCACCCCACCTGCAAAATCACCTGAAATCCTCAATTGTTTCCGAGTAAACAAAGGAATGCAGTCGAGACATGACGCATAGGAAGCCATAGGGACGGAACCACGGTACCAGAGCTTAGATAACAATGGAGCAATGGAGGGGAAATGTGCGTGCATGCGTATGTGTATGTGTATGTGTAGAAAAAGTAGAGGGGATGAGGTAGAGAGAATCAGGCCAGGTGGTTTTGTAGTAATTGGTCAAAAGCCCCCCCTTCCCTCGTCGCTTTTAGACTGCAATAGACGGACGACGTACTAAGAGATATTCAACCAAGCACAAATCATGGCTCCAGAGTATAGGTTTAATCTCTTGTTAGAGATTTACACAGTATATTGTATGAAATGTCACAGCACGTGACGATGGAAAAGGAGGGGAGGAGGAGAACGGGGGTGCTAGTGGGGGTTGTAGGGATGGTTTTAGGTCGAAACGGGAGGGAGACAAATGATGATGGTCACACGGGTACAAGAGCGACTTGCAGATTGCAATGGTATATGCTTCTCCCCTTTTAAACAAAACCTCCATTTCTATATAGATGCAATTATCATCACATTGCTTCGGGGATGTGGAGAAGTGAAGGGATAGGATTCTTTTGTTGGCAGATTTTATAGCAAAACTTTCTTTTTACCAAAATAAATAAAATATTTCTTCAGTAGAATCAAAGAGTGTAATTTTATTCACATGGTGATATCAACAGCTGTTTAATATCTCTCAACGGTGTCCTAGAATTTGATGACTATTTTTTCTTAGTTCAAATGTAAGCCTACAATACGCAAGTGAAAGGTTTCCAATTAACCATTTTTTATTTTTTATTAAACTTGATGGGTTAAGGTAACTGAAAAAGCACGATAAAGGAAGTGTAAGATTTAATTTTCAACAATATAAAGCAAAGAGTACTAAAAGTCATAATTTCTTAGCACCTAGTAAATTCTAGCTTTTTTTCATATGTATAAAACAATTTATACATTAAAAATTACTTATATTAAAGTAGCTTATAAAAATAAATATAGCTAGATAATAATTAACATCTTACATTAAACTCCAGGCTCTAGCTTTATTTAGCAGTAAGCTACAAGATTTTACATTGGCTTTCAAGCTGTAGAATATAAAACTAGTTGTAAATATACTTGAGGCATGCAGATGTAAAACTTATTCAGTCCACCATAGATGGTTTTCAGTAAAACACAAAAAAAACTACAGATTTTTCCCAAAATGACATAATCAAAAGCATAAGTATTCATATAATTATATTATTAAACAACATTGAGTCTGGTAATGTCTGTTCGGTATTTGATGAGTAATTTACCATCTTAAAATGGATACAATGAGTTCTGCAGCAAATCGATGGATTGAACCAGTTTTGAAATTACAGCTTTAGGATGCAGCAAGTTTTGCTACCTAAAGTTTCTAAGTATATGATAAAGAAAAATATAGCAAACGCCAACATTTTTTTCACCTTTAATCTATTTATTCTTAATCAAAATATGGAAATGTGTTGTTAATTCTCCTTTAATGTCCATACTTTTGATATAAAAGTTTTGTTGCTATTGACTAAAATAAAATAAGCAATATATGAACCAAAATGCAATGTTGTAAATTAATAATTTTTTCCATGTGAGTAAAAACTTGTATTCTTATACTCTCAAATCATCTTTTTCACATGACATTTCACTTACTTCTTCATTCACGCCATTGCCATAATCATTGTCCATTACTTAGATGTTGGTGATAAATCCCTATAGTGTCAAAGGTCCTCTAAGCCTCTCCATTATTCCCCAAAATGATTAATCAACAACTTATCCACATCAAATAGTTTATTTGCCTAAACTGGAACCTCGTTCGGTAACTGAGAAGGATTCAAGTTATTTGGTGACTTCCCACGTTTCAGTATTGATTTGTGAACTTCTAAATCTGACCTGTAATTTACCTCTCCTCTCACCTTGACACAGTATTTTTCAACAATGTCCTTTTAGAAGCTGCAAACATGAAATGCCATTGAGCTGTGGTTCGATGACAGTTTCCAAAGCACCTGTTCAATCAAATAACAAAAGGTCTACCCCCAGATCAATCACTGTACAATTAAGAGCAAAAATGTCTCTATATGTCTCTGTATTAATGATGGTGTAATTTTTTCTCACTATTTTTCAATACGTCTGGTGGTAGAAAGGAGTGCACCACGATAAGGAAAGTAATTTTAACTAATTTAACACCTGAAGCACTTGAGGAAAGCCACTTTGATAACATGCCAATCATGGTGGTGTTTTTATTTTGTCCTGGACACCCAACTGGAAATAGTTTAATGCATGTTATGTTCTCCAAATTAGTTTTGCAAAGTATGTGGTATAGCATGGATGCAATCACATTAAAGCCCTTACCTCCGTTTCAGACTCAATATAAATAAACACTCGGTTATTTGGTTGAGGTGATCCAAAGTGCCCTTAGCAAACTGTAAAATTGAATTGGTGCAATTGCCTGGAATAATATACACATGGCTCCAGCACTTTTGGCAAAACAATTTTTTTTACAATCAAAAAAACGTTTTATAGTATGCTCTTCTTCATGTTTTAGCATTTCATAAAATGCTTTTGATTTCAACTGGTGAACTCTTAATTTTACAAGCAATTCTAATTTGTCATTTGTAGCTGTTGTGGTGGCCAAAGCCTTCAGCCCGATACATTCCAAGCAGGCATCAGTTGCTGGTGATCGAACACTTATATTGAAATCACTGACAAAAATATCTCGGAAAAAACTATTCTTCACATGAATAGTTTCATTTTCATAACAATAGGCCTATATAGCTTCACTATACTGATACCACTTTCGATTTACTTTGAATGGTTGTTTGTGATGTGGTTTCTTCTGACGAGTGTGTTTTAGAATGAAATTGTTTCGGTATACTTTAACTGCAGTATGGTAAAATAATTGATGAAATATGCGAGGGCCCTGCATCGATAAGGTAAGCACCTCCATAAGTTTTCTTCCCATGCTTACACTGTGGAATTTTTGGGAGCTATTTATATTGGTGTTTATAAAGGGTAAAATTACATTGTAGCTTATGCCATGTAAGGTTAACAACACAATGTGCCGTATGTCATGTCTCAATTGCTTTTGGTTTTTCACAGATTGTTAGACATTGAACAAAAGAAGCTCACAGATACAATTACTAACCATATTTAATATCATGAGCCAAAACGTCTTATTCATACCTTGATTTTTTTCAGTGTCTCCCTCTTTCATGGTCTATGATCTTTAGTTATTTTCCTTTCTGTTCCAGATGATGCGGCTATTACAACATTTTCCATTTTTCTTCAGGAAATGTAATTATTACTTAATAGTATATTGAATGGATAATGTTTTAAAACACATTAACATAGAGTAGACAGTAGACAAATGATTCTAATTTCAAGGTTATGTAACATGTGTTGACTTAATAAAAAAAAAATTATTATCATCAGTTAAGCCAACAGCTTATGTTACAAGAAATAAAACATTAAAACACTAAATAATATATTTTGGAAGGATGTAAAGAGTTTTGAACATAATAATGTCATCACGCCATTGTTGTATAGGGAATACAATGAGTTTTGAAACAAAATAAAGGATTGGATTCAACTAGTTTTGAAACAAAACCTGTCATGAATTTAGCGAGTTTTGCAACTTTACTAGCTTTTCAAAGCTTAAATAGACGGGGAAGGAGTAGGTTTTTAATCTCAAGAATATGATTATTCAAAAGAGGTGTTGGAAAAGATATCAGCACCATTGCTAATCCATTAAAAAAATTGATTCAACTAATTTTGCAAATACACACCTCACTTATTAATGTGTTAATAACAGGAGACAATGCATTATTTATGTAAGTTCAAGACATCACACACCAATTAGTAATTTTATTATTATATTCTACAACAGTTACTTACTCTATGCCATCAGGAATTCAAACGATCATTTCCACACTTACAAAAGTACGCCCCCAATCCCTATCTTTTGCTAACCACAACTTATCTCTCTCAGGTCCAATCTAATGTAATTTCCCATCTGCATCTAGGTCTTCCCAATGGTCTATTCCAATCGAGATTGCTAGTCAATTCTCTAAACATGGTTCTAGAGACTCCCATTCGCCCTGTATGTCATATCCACCGTAATTGACGAGACTTAACTACCCTAACAATTTTTTGTGGTGATTAAAGGGTATATGTAACCCATCATTATGTAACCTCCTCCACTCCACCGTGTCTTTATCCCTTTACTGACCAAATATCTCCCTAAGCACCTTGATTTCAAAAACCCTAATTTTTTTTGTTATGTAAGGTAAGAATAACTAAATTATCAATTTACAATTAATTTAATGTGCAAATGATTTTTACAATAAAAATACGTAATAAATGTCTAAAACTTTTTTTTTCATTAAATTAAATATAATTATTTTAATGGAAGTCTATTGACAGTGTCCGACACCTTAGTTCAGTAGGTAACGTGTCCATCTACTGAGATAAGGATCTTGGATTTAATTCTTAGGTGTTGAAAAATATATATATATATATAATTGTATACATGTGGGTTTCACCTTTAACAGTGAAGAATTAGCGGCCGGGGGCTTGATGTTGTGTCTGTAATATACTTAAGTTAGTTTATAAATCTTGTGATGATATAATCAGTCCATTCAGAAAGTGTACGTTAAATACGTCAACTAAATTAACCAAATTAAAATCAATTTACAGTTGACTTTAAACTATGTTAACTAATCTGTTTTAGCTCTACTAAAAAGTAAAAATATTATTTATTTTATCATTTTAGATATGAGCTACGTTTATCATATTGCCATAAGATCAATAGTCTTACAATGAAATACGTTGTTTTAAATAATTAAAATAATGCACAAAATATATTTATGAATGTTAGAATGATAAACCCATTTAAATTAAAATATTTGATTGCAAGCCTTACATGCCATCTACCTACAGGATCATATCATTTGCTTTAGCCATGAGTACCGAGTAATTAGTTAATTAATTTAATTTACTTCAAACCCATTTGAAATCCATTTAATGTGACCGTGTGTGTGTGTGTGTGTTTCAATGAAGGTTACATCTCTCTGGTTTCCAGGCATTTGACCAATACATTATGTCCTACCTTTAGTGAAAAAAGTACCTCGGTATATAATTTCTGGGATAAAACCAATATAATATATAAAAAGGTATGCTTATTTAATGCAAATATTAAAATTGACAGTATTGGTTTGGTTTTTATTTGAGATTTCAGAGTCAAACCCCGGCAAGGTACAATTTTAGGCTCCCCCTTTTCAAAATGTGGGTTGTGCAAATGAGCTTCTATAAAATATATTATTTTAATCCTTTTCCCTCCAATTAAATAAAGTGATAACAATCCATAACAGTAGAGTATACTTTTATAGGTAATAATTAATTTGAATTAGTAATGATAAAACATATTAATTCCAAGATGTTTATTCATCTAAAGCTTTACATTCATTTTTGATTCACTTTAATTGGTCAAAAATATTTGTAAGAAATCATTTTTCTAGCGAGATATACAAAATAGTAGATGTAAATATAATCAAGTGTGGTTATTTGATATTTATAGATATGGTGTCAAAGTAAATTAAAGTTTTGTAATAGAAAAATTGATAGGAAATATTATAACACAGAAAATGAAACATGTTAATTTGGAAAGCAAAAATGTGAGTTAAGGAGATCAGGGATTTATTCTGATGAAATATGAGAACAATAAACAATACAATAATTAAAATTAGTCTAATAATTAATAAAATGATAGAGTAATTAATACTTTTCATGATTAGATGATTTTATATAATAATATATGATAGAGAGAACAAGGAAATTAAAACGGTTTAAAGTAAATAGTAATTTGATTAATCTTTACTACTCTAATACTACTTCTTTACTACGTATTGTTTATTGTTCTCATAATTTTATCAAAATAATCCCATGATTTCCTAATTCCACTTTTTTTTTTCAAATTAGCATAGTTAAATTATTGATTTTCATAATTTGTCTTGCCAATTTGTATATAATATAACATTAATTAATTTAAGAATCAAACAGCCGAAACTATTATATATGTTTTAGTGATGATTTACTTGCATCTAGATATCATATTCTAAAAATTGAAAAATGACACCTGGACACAAGAATTGAATCCGGGACCCACGTAGTAAGCCACAGATCCCGGGTTCGATTCCGATGTCCAGGTGTCATTTTTCAATTTTCAGAATATTAATTAACTTGCTTAACACATATTCAAATATAAATAGCTGTATTTGAATATATTGTATTTACTATATTATGGATCCCAATTGATAAATGATATTTTATCACATCTTTTTGCCACTTAATACGAATAAAAATTAATGTGTAGATTTATGTTGGTAAATATACGGTATAGGATTATATTTCTTTCTTAATAGAAATACTATTTTTAAACCCTATTATTAAAATTAAAATTATCCTTAAAACCCTAATGATATATTTAAAAATGATCTAGGCTTGGGAAAAAATTTAAAAAATGATTTTACAAATTTGAATTGCTCACTAAATAGTTTCTTTGTGAAGCTAAAAGAGATTTCAATTATTTTTTAAATTGAAAATTATAAGTTTGAATTCCACATCTGTATACTAATAGAGTGTAATATTTTACATAATGTAAACTAGGAGCAAATTTCTAATATCAGCTTGCGATCTAAAAAGTGCATTGAACACCGAAAATTTTAATATATTGGTGTTTACAAGATTAGAAAATACATCGATTACAAAATGTAAATGAAATAAATAGAATTGCATATTGGAATGCGCCATCAATAGAATCGAAGAAAGGCCCGAATAAATTGTTTGCAAATAAAAAAAAAGTGTGTGTGTACGTGTGTGTGTGTGTGTGTGTGTGTATTTTTGGGAGGGTGGGAGAATAGAAGGAGGAAAGAAATTCTTGCTTGATATGAATGAACTTTGAGTGCCGCACATTTATAAGAATAGTGGCAACATTTTTTTTTTCTTCCTCTAAAGCAATTCTACACTAACACGAATTGCGTTTTTTTATTCGTTAACAAGGGAAAAAAAGAGGTTTGAGAAATTCGCTAGTTTGTGTGAAATTGGATTGTGAGACGGGTGAGGAGAAAGAAAAAAAAAGAGGGGTGGATTAAAGGAGGAAATGCAATGAAGATTCTTTGGTCCAGAAAGAAACCAATGAGACGGATGATGAGCACCCAAAATACGTATTCCTTTTTTTTTTTCACGGAATATTTTTTTTAATGACGAATGAAAAACATTTGTCATGCCTTCATCTGAACGGGGACTCGTCAATAAAAAGCACCCCTTAGAAACCAATAATAATGATGAAGATTAAATTATTTTCTGATGATAAAGATATATAATTATTTTGCATTACTACATTTTTAATACTTTTGATATACCAATATTTGGTCGCTGCTAAGAAAATTAATACTAGATTGAAAATAAAAAAATAATAATGTACAAGTAATTAAAATATAATAATTGGTTTTAGTTAGTCTCAATGCCTATTCATCATCGTCATCATTATCATCATCATCATCATCATCAAATGTTTCCAGCCTGTGGCCAGGTCATTCTAGTAATATGCCTATTTTCCTCTATCTCACTTCCATTCTTCTCCTCTCGCTTACACACTTTCTGTTATCTGATCCTTCCATCTCTTTCTTGTCCTACCTTGTGATCTATATACCACATACTTCATTTTACTATGTATATTACATATCTCATTTTACAATGCCTACTAAGTATTTATACCCGATTTATTGAAACAAAAATAACTGCATTTCTTTGAATAGTAGACCTTGCTCCCTTCATGTTATTATCTTATTTTTTTTAGCACTGCTACTATCTGTTCAGGCTATAAACATAATAGAGAGAGGGGGGGGGGGG
>CABEEJ010004203.1:10757-39172 GCA_901482245.1 Timema douglasi
GGGGGGGGGGGGGGGAAGAGTACGCAGTCGTCTAAGAGTAAACATGTCACATATCAGCAGGTTGGCTTCTCTGAGAGAGAAAAGGTTAGTGTGTCGTCATTGCTAGAACGCTTTTCTTACTTTAGAATGTAATTTTTCAAGCTATAAACTTAAGAGAAACAATACAAATAATAACATTTATCGCATACATTTTTGTATGTAGTTATAACGTATAACACAGTGTGGCAACACAGACTTGATCTGTAATGTGCTGCTAACTAACGTTGATCACATAAAACTAAGATCGTAGAGGGCAAGTGTCCGCATTTGGAAAGAAGCGAAGAGTACGTCTCTCTACAGCAGTGCTATTCTGTAGAAATAATTGTACTAACCTTCTCTTAGTGCCACCTCATACCAGCCACATGTCACAGCCCCTTGACAAGGGTTTCTTTGGTCATTAAAAACCCGTTCATGCTACTGAAGTAGAAAAATGGATAGTTACTAACCCAAGTTAAGTGGTCACTCAGATGCAAGTCGTTGGACTATTTATTCCAAGCAGCATACATAAGAGTGGCCAATATTCAAAAAGCCAAACGTGCTTTTTCATCAAAAGTGATCTACCCTTATAATCAGAAAATATTTCCAGCAGAAGAGTATACCCCATCAGAAGTGACATTAAAAAACGTTGAGAGAGCCAACAAAACCGGACGGCCTGAAAAAAGAATTGATAGAAAGACTTTCTAGTGGATTAAATGATCTCCCAGCCTAAATCACTAATAATCCATGCAATAATCGCAACCAAAACACCATGTTCGTCATCAAATGCTAACCCTGTATCACCTGGCTCAATTAATACAAATCCAAAGGTCAATGTAATGATGATTCATCCATTACTAAAAATTCAACACGAAAAAAAAAAATTGACGCAGACCAGCACAAAAATCCGATATTTTTTTATCATCTCCATACAAAAACTCGTTGTAGGTAAAAAAAGAAAAAAGAGATTGGAAAGAGAATATAATAGAAAACTTGCAGAAATTAAAAAAATCAAGAGTCAAATATAAATTACTTGACTTATCGAGACCATCAACATCCAAGAATCAGCCTCCACTGCCCCGATAGGACACATGTTACTGAGGAATCTCAGGACGAAACATTTTGTGAAGGTTGTGGAGAGTTATATGAAGAGGATGGGGTACAATGTGGAGTGTGTGGAGCCTGGTGGCGTGAAGAATGTTCTGATTTTGAGGGTCAAGGCTCATTCACGTGTGATCATTGTTAGTGCGTACGCTTGAGCGACTTATTGCATACTCTTAGAAGACTATATGGATTAGAGTACGCATTTGCACATTTTTGTTTATACAGTCTCATTTCAATTGGAGATTTTTTTTAAATGCTCGTTTTTGATTAATCTTGAGATTGTATAGAAAACACACATGTGGATTATATTTATAAAATAATAAAATAATATGTTTTATGTCCTTTACAAAGATATATGCGCACTCGTTCCCCACAAATCTCTTATGTATTAACTACGCTAATGATCTATGGATGAGGAAGGTTGAATTTAAAAGAAGTGTACAAGCATTAGCGTGGATTGAGATTGGAAAATCATTTTGTAAAAGGCAACCTTAGTACCCCCAACTGGGATTCAAACCATAATCTCCCTATCATCAACAGTCTAGTCCAATACGAGAGTGACATCTTAGACCATGCGGCCACCGAAGCAGGAGTCAGAAAAATATTAATGTATATCATATATAACTATGATAAACAAACATCATTAGCTTACAAAGCTCCATGGACGTTTGTAAAAACCAAAAAAAGCATTCGTTTCATCTCTCTCTCTCTCCTCTCTCTTTCTCTCCCTCTCTCCCAATTTTGCCGACGTTGGCTTGTCTCATTACTACACTCAATGGACCAGCAAAGATGTGGAGAGAAGTCTGCAGCTTTATCACGAATAAAGATAATGAGGCTGTCAAATGAAACAATTCTTTTTGTTTCACATTTGTTACTTTTTTTTATCTCCCCGTTACATATATTCGAAAAAGAACCAAAAACAAAACAAAGACATTTGAAATAAAATGTTAAATTGTTTGAAATGAGATATCGTTTAAGAGAAAACATTCTTTATGATTACTTTTTTTTTGGTTAAAATTATAAAATATTACAATTACTTTATTTTATGAAAAACTCTGTTCTTATCGTCAGACACGAAATATTACCCCCCAACCCCCTTAACCCTTAAGTCAACCCACAGGTTTTTTAGTGTTATCTTGAGACGACCACCGAAGATTATGTTAAATTAATTAAGGCTTTAATTTATGGTTTGTTATGTTTTAAATGAATTAAATTATTTATCTCGATAAATTAATTAATTCTTACAAGCCCTACATGCTTTAACCCCCATATAGTCTAAATTTTGAGAGGTTTATTCAGGGTTTTAATCCCGAAAGGATGTTTGGAGGGTGGTTTTCTCCGAAGTGGCTTACACCCCCCCCTCCCCCCTCTCTAAGCAAATTGGATAATTTTGTTCCATATTATACCTCTCTCATTACTAACCTAGTAGTAAAATTAAATGTTTGTAGCTCCGAAAGGTAATAAGAAACGGTGAAAAATATTAATGGGTGTGTTTATCTTTAAAGTACCTAAACTAGGGGTATACGAGTTCTGGAAAATTCGAGTCTGAGTTGAGTTTTAGTAGCTGTTATACGTAAATCAAAGATTCACACAAATCTTGACATATTGAAATTATCAGCATTTTCAATCTTTATCTCGAAAAATACTAGTCGGGTTAATTTTACAACTTGAGCTCTACTCGAAGTGAGAAATTCTCGCTACAATACCCCTACATATGATATACTCACTTATTATTAAAAATGCATTTAAATATATATACATACATATATATATACATATAAAAATATATACATACATATATATATATACATATAAAAATATATACATACATATATATATATATACATATAAAAATATATATGTACATATATATTTAAATATATTTAAAATATATATATATACACATATAGATATATACATACATATAAAAATATAAATACATACTTATAAATATATACATACAAATAAATATAAATAAATACATACATATAAATATATACATACATATAAATATATACATACATATAAATATATACATACATACAAATAAATATATACATACATACATACAAACAAATAAATATATACATACATACATACAAATAAATATATACATACAAACAAATAAATATATAAATACATACAGATATATAAATATAAATATATATTTGAATATATTTATATACATACATATATATATTTAAATATATATATATTCATATATATATATATATTTAAATATATATATATTCATATATATATATTCATATATATATATTCATATATATATATTTAAATATATATATTTATATATATATATTTAAATATATATATTTAAATATATATATTTATATATATATATTTAAATATATCTATATTCATACATATATATTTAAATATATTTATATTCATACATATAAATATATATTTAAATATAGTTATATACACACATATAAATATATATTTAAATATAGTTATATACACACATATAAATATATATTTAAAATATATAAGTATATATATTTATATTCATAACATATAAATATATATTTAAATAAAGTTATATTCATACATATAAATATATATTTAAATATAGTTATATACACACATATAAATATATATTTAAAATATATAAGTACATATAGATATATACATACATATAAAAATATATATACATACTTATAAATATATACATACAAATAAATATAAATATTTATATACATATAAATATACATTTAAATATATTTATATACATATAAATATACATGTAAATATACATTTAAATATATTTATATACATATAAATATACATATAAATATACATTTAAATATATTTATATACATATAAATATACATTTAAATATATTTATATACATATATACATACCTTGTCCACCGTTCACTTACGAAGTATGCAAGAAATTGTGCATATAACTAAAAAAAGAAATCAGTACTTAATCCATCCTAACTAGTTTTCTCCACACCTTATCCTTACATACTCCCTTCCCTTCAACCACATCCATACACCCAGTCATGCATGCTCTTTTATTCTTAAAACTCTTAATGTTTCCCTTTGCCACACACTCGTCAACAACATTTCATCTTGTTTTGCCCCTTACAATCTACCTTCATATATTTGCTCTGTCACTCGAGCCACAACCATACTTTCAACATGCCCTAATCAATATAAGACGCTTATTTCACATTGGCCTATTAGATTCCCTATATAGAACACTTCTTCAGCACCCTTTCATTACGGACTCAGTCCATACGAGATTTTCCACGTATATTTCTAAGATATTTAATTAAAACCACATTTATCTTGCTCATGTGTTCTCCTGACAAACTCACGCCTCACATCCATACATACACACATCGATACCTCATTCTTTGCATTATTCCACATACATCCAACTATTCTTAGAGATGCATTCACCTGTTTGACGATTTCACCAGCTGTCCTTCCATTTTTAAAGAACATTCTGCCCAAATACACAAAACAATGCACGTGTTCTAACAGTTTTCCATTTATAATAAGCTAACAATCATCTTCCTATCCGTTTTATTAAAAACTATCACTTTAGTTTTGGAGACAAGGAGACACAGATCCATTTTGCCTTTTCTATAGTTGGTGTGGCGTATTATGACAGTTTCTAGATTTAATAAACCGTTTGCTACGCATGTTTACGCCATAAGATGTTATTCAGCTGAGGGCCGTAGCCAACCAATAATTTCAGGGGGGATTTGTTGGGCACACCCCCCAATTTCCGGAAGCTAGAGAAAATTCTAAACGGTTCTAGAAACTATCTGAAGTGTTTTTTTTATAGCAAAATTACCTTCTATCTGCCGAAGGCTAGGAAAAATTCTTAATACTAAACACCTTTAGAAGCTACCCGAAGATCTTTTTTATGGAAACAGAACCCCTAACTGCCAAAGGCTATTAAAATTTCTAGCTTTAGTAACACCTCTAGAAGCTATATAAAGTCTTTTTATGGCAACATAACTCCCTAACTGCTGAAGGCTGGGAAAATTCCTTGATATTAAACACCACTAAAATCTATCTGGAGTGTTTTTATGGTAACATTACCCCCCTAACTATTGAAGGCAAGGAAAAATTCTAAATATTAAACACCTTTAGAAGTTATCCTAAGTGTTTTTTATGGTACCATTGGCACCATAACCCTAAACTGCCAAAAGGCTAGGAAAATTTCCAGATATTAAACACCTCTAGAAGCTATATAAAGTGTTTTTTTTATGGCAACATAACCCCCTAACTACCGAAGATTTTTTTTATGGAAACAGAACCCCTAACTGCCAAAGGATATTAAAATTTCTAGATTTAGTAACACCTCTAGAAGCTATATAAAGTATTTTTATGGCAACATAACTCCCTAACTGCTGAAGGCTGGGAAAATTCCTTGATATTAAACACCTCTAAAATCTATCTGGAGTGTTTTTATGGTAACATTACCCCCCTAACTATTGAAGGCTAGGAAAAATTCTAAATATTAAACACCTTTAGAAGTTATCCTAAGTGTTTTTTATGGTACCATTGGCACCATAACCCTAAACTGCCAAAGGCTAGGAAAATTTCCAGATATTAAACACCTCTAGAAGCTATATAAAGTGTTTTTTTATGGCAACATAACCCCCTAACTACCGAAGGATAGGAAAATTTCTAGATATTAAAAACCTTTAGAAGCTCTCTAAAGTGCTTTTTATGGTACCAAAGCCCCCTTATCTGTACTTGTATCCTAATTTTGATATCGTTTTAACCATAAATAAAGCCATTTATAAATTGTTCATAAAATTTCGGGGGTGGGGGTGAGGTTTGAGCCCCCAAACTCCCCCCTTCCGAATATGGCCCTGTTCAACCCTTACTTTTGACAGATGGTGTTATTTTAAACCCAGGAAAGATAAATTTTGTGAGATTTTGTAAATGTCCACTATTAATTGAAAATTAATTATTTTCTCTAATTTTTTTTAATCAATGTGGAGTACCAGTGCGAGATTGTTTTTTAAGCCATAAAAGAATTTGGCAAAAGTTTTTAAGATAAATCTTTGGACATTAACACTTCAGTGTCCGCACGGTCTAAGGCGCTACGCTCACAATATAATAGACATTAGAAGCTGGAGAGATCGGGTCTCGATCCCAGTCTGGTGCACCGAGGGTGGTTCTTCCTAAACTATTTTCAACTCTTCCTCCACGCAAATTTTGGTGCACTTCCTCTAAATTAAGCCTTCCTATTCCCTAACAAATTATTATAATTAGTACATAGGCATATAACCCAAATGGATAGTAAGACAAGATGCTAATAAAACCTTTACACCAAATTACACATATATAATAATTTACATAAAATACTTGGCCTTAATGTAATAGGTAGTAATATAATCTTAGAAAAGGAGGTACACATAACAATATGTAGCCATCAATCAAAATGTTGGTGGTTACAATTTACCTATGTACACCTTTTTTACCCTGAAAGGTGGTAGTCTTCCTTGATGGATTACATAATGAATTACCTTCTCTTACAGCTTATGTCCTACATAGCGTAATCTCTCAAGGCAAGATCAAGATATTTCAATGTAAAGGGAGTGACACCCCTATCCCTTCATTTGTGCTGGTTGTTTGTCTTAACCTCATACGGCTTTATTTTAAAAATAAAGTTTATTTTGAAAGTAGCAGTACAAATAAACTATTATTAAGTATCACTGTTTAATAAAATTAACTTTTCTGTTGTTTGGATTACTGACTAAGAAAATAGCAAACAAATGTACATACCTATGTATGAATAATTCGATTCCATTTTAATTGCATCTTTTTTAATTCACGTTAAATTTTAGGGGTAAAATCTCATCATATTTGCCTTTAAGGCATCTAAGATATCAGTGGTGGATAACAATAGAAGATTAATTTAATGAATGTCACTTTTTGATAGAATCTTTACGTATATAGTTAAATTAATCGATTCCCAAATTATTATTTTCAATACGAAGTCAAATTATTAGATTTATACCCCAATATTCTTATGAATGCAGTAGATATATCTGACAGTTATAAAAAACTACTATATCTATCTACTTTCACGAATTCATACATAAGGTAAATTTTGATAAGTATTTTCTTATATATGCCTATAAATTATCATTAATAACATATAAATGTTGACCTAAATAAATACGCATGTACTTTATATAATAAAGTGTTCCAAATATTCATTCGCAAGAAAATCAAGACGTAACTTATATTTCCTAACCTCGTTAATCAATAGTTATTATCTTCCATGTGTGATCTAAAATTGTAAGGTAGATTTGACCTACTGTCCTAAATCCTTTCTTTATTGGTATCTTTAAGTCCATAGTTTCATGAACATTAACACAACTTACGTCCATACGAGTTAAGTTTCCTTCCAACTAAGTACGATACCACGCCTTGCCATTTTGCCTGACATTATTCCTAGAAATTTGGCGATGGATTTCCTTTAGACATGATTAAGGTGCTTTGGTTGAAGAAATTCTACAGCTTCGCAAATAATAAATCTATCAGCAATGCGATATATAACGAATATGAATAACGAGTTCAACTGTTGGTTTTGTACCTGGAATTCTCATAGACAAGGAACAGTCCCTGGAACAGAGCAGAGGCTTTAAGATAACTGCTATGGTACAATGAGCAAAAATAGTACTTATTTTTTGCACTGTTATATTAATATGTAAAGGATGAGTAACGGTGAATTTGGAGGTGTATTCGTATTTGCGTGGAGGTAGTGTGGAAAATGATTTTATAAAAAAACATTCTCAGTACACCCAATCGGGATTAGAACCTTGATCTCAGCGTCATCGGCAGTTTAGTCTGTCGCTTAGACCACGTGGCCACCGAAGCGTGTTATTAAATGTCACTGTGCTTTGAAGTGACGTCTGGTTCGGGCTGTATCTTCCACCTGGGTGAAGCATTATTTGTGTGAAATGAGTTAATTTTTTATTTTGTTTTTATTTTGGCTTTAAATTCCAGTCTATGAAAAGTATACAGTCAATGTAACTAGAATGTTTCATTCTTTACTATTACGATTTGAGATTAAAAGTAAATACTTATTTCAGAGAAATTACTCGTTAACCAATTAGCGCACGTAGAGTATATATTTTTTTTAAAAATACGTCGTGCTTTAAATAAAAAATCCACTCCCTTTATTACGAACATATAAATACGTGTAAAGTAGTTTACCTAAAGGCCTTGAAAGCCCTTACAAAAATATATAATTGATAACTATGCTATATAACTAAATATGTTGATTCACCAATACTCAAAGATATATCTTATTGAATTTAAACACAAATCACAGTATGTATAATTTATGAGTTTCTTTAACGTATATTCTCAAATTATTGACCAACCTTTTAAGCAATACCCTAGAAATGTAGTTGACGTTTGTTTGTTTTTCCAGAGAAGTTAGAAAACGTTTTCAGACCGAAAATATAGCTTTAAGGGCTTATGAAAATATCAAGTTGGATTATCATAGTCTTGTGGATTTCTTTTTATTTTGTTTCTCACTAAATGAAGTAAAAGTAAAAGCACATTATATATAGGGTAGAAGTTTGATGCATATTATTATTATTATTATTAGCACCGCGTCTTACTACCCGTTCGGGTTATACGCACTTAGGATAATGTGAAATGGTAGGGTGATTGTGAGATGAAATGAAGGACCTACAGTTTAACGTGGAATCCGAACCACGGTGGAGGCCTGGCATACAGAGGTGAAGGAAGGGTTTGGTAATCAGATAAATCTTTGCCGGTACCGAGGATTGAACCCCGGCCACCAGCATAGAAGTCTGACATCCTACCCCTAGACCGCCAGGTCACCTTGATGAATATTAAAATGGTGTCTATGACCTTGAATAGTCATGAAATAAATCAAGGAATTTTGTAAATATATAAGTGTCACGAAAAATTTAAGTATTTATGTGTTTTTAATTTCTGGTTTTCCGCTAGTACGTACTATCCGCAGTTAATTACACTAATGGGGTGGAAATAAATAAAACGGATTTTCTATGTAATAACTCTAAATTAAAGTGAATGAAGAAAAGTAAACCATTTAGGAAATATCAATCTCAACTTTAAAATACATGGTCGGGATACGAACACACACCTCAGTGTCACTATATATCCAATAAATTTCGAGAGTGATGCATTAAGGGGACGGCCAGACTGGGTGAGCGAGCGACTAAAATATAAAATAGAACACATTGGTTGTAATGAGAGGTGGCCAGACTGGAGCGAGCGACTAGAATATAAAATAGAAACACATTAGTTGTAAAGAGAGGTGGCCAGACTGGGTAAGCAAGCGACTAAATTATAAAATAGAATACATTGGTTGTAATGAGAGGTGGCCAGACTGGAGCGAGATACTAGAATATAAAATAGAACACATTGGTTGTATAGAGAGGTGGCCAGGTGGCCAGACTGGAGCGAGATACTAGAATATAAAATAGAACACATTGGTTGTAATGAGAGGTGGTCAGACTGGAGCGTGCGCTTGACCCGGTACAGTCTAGTTTACAGGCGCTAGGAAATATCATTGTATTTTGGTTCATTGAGTGCTAGGAGAACTTCTCATTTTGACATTTTTACTATTATCGATAGGTTTAGCGCACTTGCTACTAACGGCCTAATTTAATTGGTAAGATCATAAACAATACCTATATATATATATGTAAAACTGGTATGTTAAAATACTTCAGTATTATAATCAAAGTAGGCCTTTACAAATAAGAATCCCCATTAGCGTGGATAGAGAGTGGTAAAACCACAACAATAAATTACTAGTCAAAATCCACCCTCAGTTCACTGAGCCAAGATTCGAACCTTTGCCTCCTTGTCAACAACTATCAAGAGCTACTTGCTAATCACGCGCTCGCTTGCCAGTTTGGCCACCCAGTCGCTCGCACGCTTGTCAGTCTGGCCGAACCCTTAGACAAGGAATATCAAACACGTGACCCTATTCATGCAGCCCATGGACCTTATGAAGAAGCATTATGAAATATGACTCAGTAATATTTTTATAAAAATGAAGGAAATAGGCCTACAGCATTTTATAAAGTTATATTAGTGTATTCAGCAAAATTTATATAATTATTCTGGCATGTGGGGTTAGACTCATAGATGAAATTTTGGTAGGTAGAGGGGGCAGTTTCCTCCCAATATTTAAAGGATAAAAAAAATATCTAAATATAAGTCAACAAGCATTACTGTATTCAATTTTGTCTAATAAATTTCTCGTGTCATTTGTCTGTCTGCAATAATATTTATTTTTATTATATGTGAATATCAAGTTTTCATAATTTAGCTAGAGCCGTGACCACAGGCTATTAATGATTCACTGGCAGAGAGCGCGGGTGACCCTTCAGGCTTATTTTTGGGAATCCCGGATATGCACTCACTTCAATCCAGTAATACTCGGTAAGATTCGCCACGTGGGACCTCCCTAGGCTCAATGTTTGCCTCCCCTCCCCCACCTCCACCCCCAGTAAATATTCAAACATTCCCTATATGGGTCTGGTGTTCCAAATCCATAGTCTTTCTTCAACATGGGCTAATTCACCTTCTACCCTCAAATTTAATTTGCGCACCAAATATATGCAATGTTTTGCAGTATATATTACGTACATGGAATTAAACCAAAAATTGAAGAGTTCTCAGCCTATGGTCACACATTTGTCAATTAAATATAGAGCTATAGGATTGGAATTAATTTTACTTAAGATAATGACCAAACATATATATTTTTTAAGTGGCCGTCTCAGTATTTTTAACTTTAAATGTGGACCAAATAATCTAATGAAATTGACACGCTCCTACGATAATCGATACGAATAATGTACTGCTATTTTTTTTTAACTCTCCGTCTTACTAACTGTTTAGACTATGCACATATATACAATTACGATAATCATTTAGGGATGTGGAATTTTGAATTAGATTAAGTGTACCCACATTTTCGTGGAGACAAAGAGAAAGAAAAACCATCTTTAGTATGCCTGACAGGGATTCAAATCCCGATCTTTTTGTCATAGGCATTTTGGTCTAGCAAGTGAGTGACGCTATAGACCACGTGGCTACCTAAGCAGGTATGTACTGAAATTGAAATAAATCAAATATTACTCTATTAAAATTGCTTTCGGTATCAAAATTTTGGCAAATCAAAGCAATGATCTATAGCAATCATGTAGTGGTGTAAAATCCTTTGTGTATTTAAAAATATCAAAATAGAAAATATTAAAATAAGTTTGACAAAATATTGTCAAGTAGTTCATGGTAAAATGAAACCAATGCATAGAGAAAGCTCTCTCAACTGTAACCTGTTAACTTTAGGTTTTAGCTGTAACGTAACATTAGTACGAACGTAAGTCGAACAGATGGCTCCATTTATCTTCAATATTACCCTCCATTATAGCATTTTGGATTCTACGCAAACACACATACACATAAACAGTGAAATGTATATTCCCGCATTATATATATATATATGTATATTTTTATTGCAAGAAGGCGGATGAAATGCCATTTCCAAACCATCTTTTCACCCCCTCCCAGCTCTTTCTACTCTCTTCTTCTCTCCTACAGAACCAATCCCCTCTCTCAGTGGCATTCCCTTTCCCGGGAATCCCTTGCACAAACATGTCTTCCAATAAATTTGTCTTTCTAAACATTCCCCTACCTAGCGAAGCCCGGATTCAGACTTGCGTTGTTGAAGGGATTGAAACTTTTTCTCACCACGGAGCAACGATATGAGGACATGTCACCTGCTGGTTCTCTTGCCAAATCATTTGGATACAAGTCTATTGACGATTAATCAAAATTCAAATTAAAGTGGTTTTTTCATTACATAGAGTCTCACAACCCATTTGGTCCTTCCACATTTGATTACATTTATGGTATAAGGATGGGGAAGGTAGAATATAGAGGAATCACACCACATTTTCTTAAAGGCAGTGTAGTAAACTATTTTTAGGGGAAAAAATGCCCCAGTAACGAGATTCAAGCCTCAACCTTTCCATCTGTAACTAAAATAGGCAAAAATGACCATTGATACATCTATTTTTGATTAAATATCTAATTTATTTGGTTTTGATATGCATATGTTTAGCAATGAGCTAAATCTTAATGTGGGAGTGTAGGGGACGTGACAAAAAGTAAATGTTTTAAAGTGTTTCCGAAAAAAATAATTGGGAAAAATAAATCAAATAATTATCCAGTAGAAAAATATAATTTAATACTTTCTGCACATGGTTCCCTCTTCTTTGAATTATAAGTTAAATAAATCAAATTTAAGTCAGACGGTTATAAAGACGTGGAATGAGGAACAAAATATATTTTTTCCATCCCGTATTACAACCCACAATGCAATTCAATCAAGTATATGGGATAGAGGGATAGGGAAGTATAATTTAGAGTAACTATACCCTAATTTTCATGGAGGGTGAGTGTGAAAATATTCAGTGAAGTTTATTCCTCAGTACAATCAGCAGAATATTCGAAGCCTAAACTCCTCGTTATCTGTAATTAGACTAGATGAACCACCGGGTTGGTTCAGTGAATATAAATCTTGATAATTTATATAATCGCTCAACGAACTTATCTTATTTTTATTCGTCCGTGATCTTACTACGAGGCATAAATGAAGGAGAAAGCTTCAAGATGTCTGCAAGTAAGGGATTGGGGGAGTAGACGCTGCTGTTTCTAAGCGAAGAGCGAACTAATATATACAAATAGATGTATAGTATCTCGGGCTTTATGACGCGAGGCATCTTCGGGGGTGGGGATTCGATGACGAACTTTTGTTTGTGTGTGTGTGTGTGTCATACGTGCATATATGGGAAGAGGAGAGGAAGGTCCATTTAAATATACAGTTATTTCAAGCTGAAGTAATGTGTGAATTTTTACAGCCCTTTAAAGCTAGTCTTAATATATTTCGTTTGACATATAGAGTCAATTCGACATAGGAGTGGGAGGTAGCTGATAAATAGTAGAAGATGTAAAAACGGTTAAAAGAAAAACATAATTAAAAACAAATTTGTTATGAAAGTTCCGACTGCCAAAAGTAACGATGAAACAATATACGCTCTCATAGATCAGTGGTATGCAACATGTGGTGCACGTACACCTGGGGGTATGTCAAAATGTTTCTAGTTTGCATACAAACAATACTGAACGCTATTATACTGTGTGCATTTCTGAAATACTTTCTTCATATTGAGAAAGAGTATAAAACAAACGATTGGATTGTAAATATTTTTGATACAACAACAGTCACTTCATCTGAACATTCCATCAAATTTAAATGGGATTTAATTGAACTTTTCACCGATAGCATTCTAAAAGCAACATTCAAGACTACGTCAATTTGCGGTTTCTGGACAGCAGCTAGCTATGAGTTCAAGGACTTAAAGTGACAATGCTATTTCAAACTTACATTTCCATCTACTTATTTGAATGAACAATACTTCTCGCAATTACATCAATAAGATCTAAGGAGAGGAATGGTATGAATCCTGAGCCAGACCTCATCCTTGCATTCACTATCTCTCGTCCTTGGATTGAGCTACTAGCTTCGAGAAAACAAGACAAGGCCCATCCTTGCACTCACTATCTCTCATCCTTGGATTGAGCTACTAGCCTCGAGAAAACAAGACCAGGCCTCATCCTTGCACTCACTATCTCTCATCCTTGGATTGAGCTACTAGCCTCGAGAAAACAAGACCAGGCCTCATCCTTGCACTCACTATCTCTCATCCTTGGATTGAACTACTAGCTTCGAGAAAACAAGACAAGGCCCATCCTTGCACTCACTATCTCTCGTCCTTGGATTGAACTACTAGCCTCGAGAAAACAAGACCAGGCCTCATCCTTGCACTCACTATCTCTCGTCCTTGGATTGAACTACTAGCTTCGAGAAAACAAGACCAGGCCTCATCCTTGCACTCACTATCTCTCGTCCTTGGATTGAACTACTAGCTTCGAGAAAACAAGACCAGGCCTCATCCTTGCACTCACTATCTCTCGTCCTTGGATTGAACTACTAGCTTCGAGAAAACAAGACCAGGCCTCATCCTTGCACTCACTAACTCTCGTCCTTGGATTGAACTACTAGCTTCGAGAAAACAAGACCAGGCCTCATCCTTGCACTCACTAACTCTCGTCCTTGGATTGAACTACTAGCTTCGAGAAAACAAGACCAGGCCTCATCCTTGCACTCACTAACTCTCGTCCTTGGATTGAACTACTAGCTTCGAGAAAACAAGACCAGGCCTCATCCTTGCACTCACTAACTCTCGTCCTTGGATTGAACTACTAGCTTCGAGAAAACAAGACCAGGCCTCATCCTTGCACTCACTAACTCTCGTCCTTGGATTGAACTACTAGCTTCGAGAAAACAAGACCAGGCCTCATCCTTGCACTCACTAACTCTCGTCCTTGGATTGAACTACTAGCTTCGAGAAAACAAGACCAGGCCTCATCCTTGCACTCACTAACTCTCGTCCTTGGATTGAACTACTAGCTTCGAGAAAACAAGACCAGGCCTCATCCTTGCACTCACTAACTCTCGTCCTTGGATTGAACTACTAGCTTCGAGAAAACAAGACCAGGCCTCATCCTTGCACTCACTAACTCTCGTCCTTGGATTGAACTACTAGCTTCGAGAAAACAAGACCAGGCCTCATCCTTGCACTCACTAACTCTCGTCCTTGGATTGAACTACTAGCTTCGAGAAAACAAGACAAGGCCCATCCTTGCACTCACTATCTCTCGTCCTTGGATTGAACTACTAGCCTCGAGAAAACAAGACCAGGAATGTCTTTTAATGGCTATCTGTAGTTATTAAATAAATATTGTTACTTTTTCTTTAATTCAGTATTATTAATGTTGTTTTAAATCCCATATAATTTTTTAATGATCCAAGCAGAGCAATACATTCGCAAAATAATTGTATTATGCATTTATTTAGTTCCCTGATAAGCTTTGCCTACAGAGTATATTGTAAAATCAAATGGAGGTACAAAGCTAGAAAACATATTTTTGGTGGTACGTGAGCAAAAATGGTGTAATTATCACGGTTAAGCTTAACGTGCATTCTCTGAGCCCACTGAGTGTATCAACACAAGACTTAAAAACCAACTTGACTCTAGACCGCACATCTACGCATAGTCTTCCGAATATTAAAATATTATTTTATAACCACGTTTTACTGCCTGTTAAATTTATACGCATTTTTGTTAATGATTACTATAATGTGGTGGGGATCAAAAGGAAATATTTTAGAGGTAATACTCCCACATTTGCATAGGAGAGAGCTGTAAACAATTGAGGAAATATCACCCTCAATAGACCAAACCGGTTCTCAGACTCCCATCACCCGCAGGCTAGTCCAACACGAATGTGACGCCTTATACCACTTGGATATTGAAGAGGGTAAGACCGTTAATATAACAGTGTCAAATCTCCCTTGTGATTAAACTTTTATTCCAAACTGGGAATCGAACCAGGAACCTCTAAATAGAAAGATTTAGAACTTAGTTAATGTGTATCAAGTTCAACGTAAATTTATACTTTATACATAATGATATAAAATAATTAATTTTCGACTATATTAAAAAAGAAAATCTTACAACTTGTATAGACTTAGAGACTCACATCGGTGGGCACGCCGATTAAATATCAGGCTCATCTAGTCTAGTTTCTCAATCAGGTGGAGGTTGGGATTAGACTTCTAGCCATGTGAATTGAAGGTTTTTTTTAAATTTTTCCACTTTCTCTCCATTAGAATGATAGAAAAATTTTCTCTTAGCCATACCTTTACAACCTCTTTCATTTTCATGTTTTAAATGTGGAAAGCCCAATAGGTTTAATAGAATTGACCAAGGGGGAGTGAGGTATAAGGGAGGGAAAGTCTAGATACGACTATGGATACTAAAAAATAAGTAATAGCTTATAGTAATGCGATATCAGCGTTGCCACTATTTTCGTACTTACAAATTAATTGTGTTTTCCAGGTTTCCCAGAAGGAATTCCCATTTTTTCCAGGCAGCTTGGATGTGATAAAAGAGTAATCAATTTTATTTTTTCATCAAACTAAGTGTGAAGTCGTGTAACTTATGTTTAGAAGAGGATTATATAAGATTGATAATCCTCTGTCATTTCACAACCCTTGTTTAAGGGGTAGTATAACTTTTTGAATCAGCGTGGTTAATTCTTCAGTTAGCTCTTACGTCCATCCAGAGTCCTAATATTTTATGATTTCAGTTAAATGTGCCCCATTAACAAAACAAATTCCAGTAATTTTACTTGATTTCTCAAAATTACTTATGTTTTCCCGGCTCTCTAGCTGCGTGGCAATCTTAAATCTAGTGTACATCTAAGTTAGTCCTAAATTAAAGGCTTTTTGAAATTTTTTATTTTGTAGAAGAAGGAGATAAACAGGTAGCCCCTATTTAACATGGCCTTCCCAAGCACTAGATCCCAGTTCACGAACTACAATCTAACATAACTTAAAACAGCTTATAGCTAAATCCTGGATACTTCCATTTTGTACCAAGAGTTATAGTATTAGTGTTGTGAAATAGCTCCATGCACACACACACACACACACACACACACGTACACGTACGCACGCAACACTTTAGTAAAGCTTATATTAAAGCCCGCTAAGCACGTGGACTTGTGGGATGAACTTTAAAGTTACCCTCTTTTTTTTTATCACCGTGTCCTACTAAGTTACTTGTTCTCGCCATACGCATAATTACTCAAATGGATTAGCGATGAGGAAGGAATCATTTTTAAATTAATCTACTCGCATTCGCGTGGAAGGAAATTGGAAAAAAAATTCCCTCAATTCAAACCACTGGGATTATTAGAACCCCAATCTACCCTTCATCAGCGGGTTAGTCTTAAGTGTGACACCTTTAGACTATTCGACCACTTAAGCGGGTTTTAAATGTAACTACATTATAATAATAATTTTAGCTACGCGTCTTACTACCCGTTCAGGTTGTACGCTTTAAGTACTAGCCACGCTAATGGATTTCGAAATGGGAAGGTTGAATTAGAGGAAGTGAGCCCGCATTTGCGTGGAGGGAGAGTGGAAAACCATTTAGGAAAAACCTCCCTCAGTTCACCCGACCGAGATTCGAACCTCGATCTCCCTGTCCTCGGCAGTCGAGCTTAACACGAGCCAACTACGCCACCGAGGCGGGTAACTACATTATAAATTTGGAAACGCGCCAGTATGAGTATGCGAATAAAGGAAACAGCCTAGTCTTGTCTGGTCTTGTCTTGCCAGTGGCTTGTAGGTCGTGTTTCAAACAACAGTCGAGTGTATTGAAGACATTTTTTCCCACTCCTTGTACAGTAGCAGTAACCAGTAGGGAGATACTCTCCGAATTATACCTTCCTCCTTAGTACCTCAAATGTTTAAAATACTCGCTTCAGTGGTAGAATGGTCTAAGCGCGTGTTTCTCAAAGTTTTGGTGATGGAAGACCACCAAATCGAAGCTATGCGCACTGGGGTGCCAGCGGGGCCCGGGGAACCGGAATGGCTTGGAGGTGGGGGTAAGAGGACTAAATTTTATGCAGGAGAATCATTATTTTTACGTAATTCCATCTCAAGACCATAAATATAAAATATATAATTAAATGTTGAAAAAATCATATAATTACATTAAATTAATATGTAGTAGTTGTTTGATTACTTTTAATATACAATAAATGATAGAAAATATTAGGACCGACTATAGAACTTTTTTTTATTTAGCACTGCGTCTTACTACCCGTTCGGGCTATTCGCTCAGGTACTAATTACGCTAATCAATTAGGAATTTGGAAGGCTGATTTTTTTTAGATTAAGTGAACCCGTATTTGCGTGGAGGGAGAGTGAATTTAATATATTTTAATTATTTTATTGATGGTAAAAATAGTAGAGTATGAATATAACGGGTCTTCAAAGTCTTGTACTAATTCCTTTCTTTACCACACAACAACAACAATTGAGCGAATAACACGGATGGGCAGTAAGAAGCGATGCTAAAAAAAAATAATTGTTGCATTTATTTGATTTATAATCCTTTGTTATTTTTACACGAATAAAATAATAATTTTGTAATTTATTGCACAATTTGTTCTAGATACTATTTATTAGTCCTTACTTCATTTCTAGTCTTCACTTCCAACTCGTTTTTATTTGTTTCGTTCTAGACCCTTCCCTCGTTACCGTATTATCCGACATTTCAGTTATCCTACCACCTGTGACTCCCATTTAGGTCGGATAGTTAGGACTCTACTGTAGTGTTAGTGTGCAGAAGGATGGCCAGCACGAATAATAAAACGCGGTGCACTTACCCGCATTATTCGTATCGAAAGTATACTACGTCACACCCTTGCTCTGTGACAACCATTACACAGAATCTCTTAAACCCCAAATGCAAACCATGCCAATCCCCTCTCTCTCTCTCTCTTTCCCACTTTGTATTTAGAGGGGTGCGTCAGAATGTAAACACTTGAGATAGGTAAAAAGAAAGAAAGAAAGACCGACGTCGCTCTTGTAATCTATTTGACAATACGACGTGACAAGCATGCTGTACGTACAAAGTAGAAGAAAGAAACGAAGAGAGAAAAAAAAGTACGAATGAAAAAAAAAGGTGGTGGAAGAATATCCACATTGAAGCCCCAGGTGTTATAGGAAAGATAAGTGGAAATACGTCAAGAAAGACTTGAGGATAGGGATTGAGAGGGTTGTGGCGGGGGNGGGTGAAAGGAGAACTCGTAAAGACAGAAGAAGTACTAGAATTTCTGATCTCCTCAAGTGTTTGTTTTGCATTACGGCGTAATAGAGGATTTTGAGATTTATATGAAAGAATGAGATGAAATGAGAGCAACTAATGAGTAACGAAGCAATACGTAGAATTTCGCAGGCCTCGTTAGAGAACAAAAAAAAAAGTGAAATCCTCTTTTTATCTGAGTTACGGTATTTGGTGATAATAAATAATACAACCGGGAAGGTAATTGTTTTAAAGAAGTAGGGGGACGAGGAGATCGCAGTTATAAATGTAATATGTTTAATATAATATTGATAATTTGCAGAAAGAAAACTATTTGTGTCATATCACTACTTTTATTGACGAGTTTTCTTCAGCACCGCGTCTTATTACCTGTCCGGTCTATACGGATATGTATTAAATTAAGCTAAAAGGTTAGGGATGATGAAAGTTGAATCTAAAGGAAGTGTAACTTCATTGGCGTGGAGAGAGTGTTAAACTATCTTGGGAAAAACCTCAATACACACGACCACGATTCTAACCCCAATCTCACATTAATTGGCAATATAGACTAACATGAGAGTGACGTCTTAGACTATGAGGCCACTGAAACTGGTTCTTGTCAAGTTATCTGCTCCATCATATATGATTTACTTTGAAAATATTGCTATAAAATGTATGGTATGTAATAATATTATAATATTACTATTAGTGTTAGAAAAATCGTGGGTAACCAAATTAAGTAATAGCCGTCAATAATACAAATATATCCATAAAAAGACAAATTAGTTAAGAGAAAAAAGATGTAAATTCAAAGGGGATTGAAAAGGCATCTCCTTATATCAATCCGAGGAACAGAGAATGCACGAACAGTGAAATGAGGCGTATTGATGAGTAAATGGAATAAACACCAAGCTCGTCTAGTATAAATAGTTGTTTGCAACAGGATAGTTGATGTTAGAATCACATTCGTGTTTAATAACAGCCATTTTTAATCTTTGGTTTTCCACTCTATTGCTATGCATATAAGGTTACATTTCCTTTAAATTTTTTCTATTTGCAACACACCTCGTTGGCGTAGTTGGCTAACGCGCTTGTCGTGTTCAGCTCGACTGCTGAGGACAGGGAGATCGAGGTTCGAATCTCAGTCGGGTGAACTAGGGTGGTTTTTCCCCTAAATAGTTTTCCACTCTCCCTCCACGCAAAAGCGGGTTCACTATCTCTAATTCAACTTTCTCAATTCCTAATCCATTAGAGTAATTAGTACTTAAAAGCGTATAACCCGAACGGGTAGTAAGATGCGGTGTTAAATATTATTATATTTGCATCCCTATCTTATTATTGTGGTTAAATGTAGACAGTTCAGATGCATAGTAAAACAATATTTAAAAAAATCAAATAAGAGTCAATGGAAAGAGGAAGATAATTATTAAAGCTGAAAGCCCAAAACCTTCGTAGAATCAGTTAGCTTCTATTTGTTTACGTTCTTATAAAGAAAATACACTATATCTCTCCGATTCTAAGACGCCATTGATTGTAAGACGCTCCTTAAATTGTCAGTCTCACCAACAGATACTTTGATTCTAAGAAAATAAATAAACATAAGACGCTAAAATTTATTACAGAATAAAATTTATTAACTACATTAACTTATTTAACGGCAAGTATGTAATGCATTACTTCCTTCTGAATCAATGTAAGTCTGATTCTTCAGAGCCGTATTTATCTCTACTATCACATAATATATCGTCTTGTGAGGCGTCGAGAGCGTTGTTCGAAAAAGAACTGCGATTCTAAGAGGCCATTGATTCTACGAACCCCAACTCCCCCTAATGCAGGGAAATATCGCTAAATAAAAGACATGTTTTAAAGAAATAACCATTTTAAAGACATATTTTCCCTATATAGCTAACAGAATGACGTGTATAGATAGTTTAATAGACCTTTACTCCGGAAAGTGAAGGCTAAATTTGGTCTAGACAAGTCTATTTACGTAATTTATTCACAAACAGTATTCTAATTAGCTTTCCTAAGGGGAATGATACTAAATTTGATTAAAATTATTCATCGTTGGTTGATTTTCTTAGTTAGCTTGGTCAAGTCACTTAATAACAATTTTTTTTTGCACCAAAACTTACAAAATAAGACCAGATCACTATGTTGTGGTTCAACAATTTAATTTTTTTTAAGTGTTTTTTGAGAACTTGATAAGAAATCGAGATTAAAATTTTTATTTTGAACTAAATTCAATGCTGAAGATGTTATGAGCCCATGTTCTTGTGTAAATTCAGTCACATTAAAGACGTCGCTCTTTCTAGATTGGATTTGCGATAGTGAAGAGATCACGATTCGAACTCCAATCTGGTGTATTTAAGGTGGCTTTTTTCCCCTTAATCGTCCTTTACTATTTCATCATACCGGTGCATTTACTCTAAATTCTACTTTACTCATTCTTACTCGACTAACATGATTAAACATATGCAACCCACTTTGGTGGCCTAATAGTCTAAGGCGTCACTCTCACAGTAGACTACACCACCAATGACGGGGAAATCTAGGTTCGGATATCAATCGCGTGTACTGAGGGTGTTTTTTCCAAATTAATTTTCCTCTATACTTCCACGCAAATGCGGGTACACTTCAAATATATATTACCTTATTCATACCTAAAACCATAAAGGTAATTAGTACATAAACGCACAACCCAAACGTATAGTAGGCCTATAACCTGAACCTATAGTGAAATGAGGTACGAAAAAAATGTGAAAAATATTGATACATTTCGGGGTAAATGTAGTGAACATACACTTCCTAGATAACCTGGTGATTCCTAACAAGAAAAAATAGAAAGCTATAAATAGACCCTACTAATCATTAAAATGTTAAGCCTATTATTTGATTGATTCATTGTTAAATAGTACCAATGTTTACAGCAAAAAATATATTTTTATTTCCTANNCCCCCCCCCATAGAAATATCTGACTATTAAATTCGATTCAAGATAGTCTGTAAGTCAACATCTTTATAGATCATTACTGTATATTTGTCTAAGTGGATACCAAACTACAAAGGATGCTTTTGTTGATCTTACCGACAAAACGTTATTACTACACACATGTTGAAACTTGCTGTTTATTATTTTACAAAATGTTTCATTTATGCCAATATTCCTGCTTCTGTTCGTCTAATTTAAGTTCCCCTAATGGATTGAGTTTATCGTGCATATTAATTACAAACAAAACTCCTAGAAACCCATCTAACTATTCCACCACATATTCTCAAGTTGCTAATTCATGCTTAATAGACGTATGATATTTACTGAGAACCTTATATGGTAAGAGCTTTAGTAAATGTGGTGGGGAAAGGGGTTTAGAAGGTAGTCTGGAAAAGGCATATTACTCTAATTTGTAGTTTGACTCTAATGTGATATGCGATAGATGTTATGACACAAGAGTATCAACAGAAAGTGCAAAACATTTCCTTTTGCTTATCTTTCTAGAAATGCTTTCGAACGCTTCTTAAATGGTATAGAAACTGTTTTAATGGCTGCCATTCACGAACAAATTGCAGTCAAACTTCTTTTTATTCTCGTTCAGTATCTTAAGTACATTAAATTCCATGTCTTGTATCTGTGTACTTGAGCTATGAATCAAGATAAAGTTTATTTTCTTTTAGTACTCACTTGTTTGGAGTAGGTTCTTATTTTTATTATGTAATGCACCTTCTAAGGGGACCATTGTTTTTGGCACCATTGTTTCGTTTTTTCTATCGCAATAAAAATATAGGAATCTTTATACAATGAAAAGCAAAACTAGTAACCCGTAATACAATAAAATAATTCACTTCCAACGACTTGAATAGAAAAAAAAAAAAAGACACAGTCTCATGTTTTAATTCGGAATGACGCAGTCATAAAGTCAAAGGGTACGATTGTTAAACTTATTATTTTATGATCCATTTAGTTAAATGATAGAGGAATATAATTTTATATTTTTATTATCAAGAACAATAATGTTCTTTGTTACTTTCCACGTTTGAAAATGAATAGTTGTTTCAAAGTTAAATAGAGTTAATTTTTAAAATGGGCTGGAATACAAAATAGTATTAAATTTGAATAATCAAAGAAACCATATATTTGTATATGTCCTTGATTCTTGACCCCAACATTAGAAACACTACATTTATATGTTCACCTAAGCCTAAACGTGAATCAATAACACTTATTTCGGACTACATAAGTTATTCCGCATACTACAGTAATATCATATTTAAACACTAAAACGCAGATAAATTAGGGCTAACCATTATTTAATTATAAGGATATTCAGTGGCTAATATAGTAAACTATTATTATTATTATTATTATTATTATTATTATTAGCACCGCGTCTTACTACCCGTTCGGGTTATACGCACTTACGCTAATGTGTAATGGTAGGGTGATTATGAGATGAAATGGAGGACCTACAGTTTGACGTAGGATCCGAACCATGGTGGAGGCCTGGCATTCCACACATTCACAAGATGTCTTGTCAGAGGTGAAGGAAGGGTTTGGCAATCAGATAAATCTGTGCCGGGACCGAGGATTGAACTAAAGTAAACTAATTTCTTTAGAAAAGTATAATCGTCACATCAGCATCTAGCCCTGCATTGTTTTTTATATCAAATGCTTACTAATAAACTTTCAAAGAATAGAAAGCCAAATAAATAATTGATTTTGTAGTATTCAATTTGTATAGGGTGAATTTAGCTATTTTACCCGTTAAAGAATAGAAACAGAGTTCTCCAACAAAGTTTTTTTTATATACAAATACAAACTATATCAACCCTTAATGCCCCGTTTCCAAGCATAGACTACCACCCTACCTTACCCTCCCCAAACACATCCTTGGAGAGAAACAACCTACAGAAGTTCATCTATAATTCGTGTCCATTGATGGCTTGGGCCCATCCCTCACCGTTCAGTTACGACAGATGAAGTTACATTATGCATAGTCTCCGAGTACGCGAGGTCCATTCAAGGAGCGCATGCGCGAATTCACGAGAATACGTACCATCCCTTCCCCTCACCCTTTTAACCCAAATCCATGTAATACACATGGCAAAAGGTTCTCTAGAATCGACGTGGGTTCAATCAAATCCTCCTCTCCCTCACCAACATTGATTTAAATTGTACGATTGCTGTGATTACGACGGTGACATTGAAGATGAGTAGGATAATGCCCTACTAAGAGACAGTTATATACTATGTCAACCCTAATGGCAGGGTTGACAAACGATCAATCAGCCTGACTCACGAGTTTAGTAGGCAGTTTTCTGGCTTAAGGTTGGATTAAAGTGGAAGTGAGAAAAACTAAGTCAAATACAAATACAAATAGTAATCTCAACAGTTTGTGAATATCTGTCATGAGCATAGTGGAATTTGATCCTAAGGTTTTTTAAATGAAGAGAAAAAGTTATCATCAAATCCCAGGACACCATTGACAGATATTCAACAACTGTTGAGGTAATCTTGTGTACAAGATTAATCTTTATATTTCTACTGGAGAAATATTATATGTATTCTTCGCAAAACATTTTATTTTGCCATAAAAACTAAAAAAAAAATACTATCCGTTGCTATCATTCCATCTTATGAGACCATATGACTATCGATGACTTGAGAAATTGGATACACGATTAAGCTTTCGACCATAAATCGAATCGAAGAGCGAGCGGATTTCCACTATATTTGATATCCAGAATCTTATCTGACGACTAAAAAAGCTACTAGATCTATTAGCAGGCGAGAGTTTGGTTAGGTGATATTAAGCTGTTACTTTTGATGGATATTACTGATTTAGGGAAGAGGGATTCTGTTTTAACTGTCATTTTGTTCGTCTATCTATCTAGAATCTTTCTCTCACAGTAACTGTAAAATTCATGGAATAATTTTAATAACATTTTTCATCAACAATCTTTTAACCTGGGACAAACAATTTACGCACATTAAAAAAAATCTAAATATCCGATTACCAGCTTCGGTGGCCATATGGTCTAGCGCATCACTCTCACAATATACTAAACTGTTCATGATATGAAGATCGGGTTTAAAATTCACTTTCGGTGTACCGAGGGGGGGGGGGATGGTTACCTCTGATAGATTCTCCTTGATAATTTTACACTCCACCCCCACGTAAATAGGGATACACCATGTAAATAAGTGTACACATCCTCTTAAATCAACTTTCTTAATGCCTAAGTGTACTTAGTACAAAGGCGTATAGCTTAAACGGTTGTTTGTGTGCATATATACTCGCTTTGCTCGTTGGGGGCTCAGCCCTCAAACTCCCAGAGAATATACTTTGCAAGTGGATGTAAACTAATGTAGTTACAGAGCCGTTTTTTTTATAGATCTTACTGTTTAGTCACAAGAGACCTCCAAAGAAAGGTCCGCACCAACTTTAAAGTTGCTCCGTCATTTTGATTTTTTTTCGGGGGTTAAAACTTTTTTTTTTAAACTTTTTGAAAGTTTTCCGTCGGTTTTAGGCTAGGAGCTAGAAGCTTGCCAAATTTGAAGTTTCTAGTTCATCTGTAAGTAGTTAAACATTAATATCAGTGAGTGAGTCAGCCATGTGGCTTTATAGTAAGTAGTATAGTATAATATAATATAATATAATATAATATAGCGACAGCTTAGAAAGGTTTTAGTTTAATAGCTCATCTCAATTCATTCGAATTTAAAATTCTAAATTTTGGATTGAGTATTTATGATGTCTTTTTTCTAATTTCCGATATCTATCGCGACATTTGACTTTTTAATCACGTGACTAACCAATGAAAATTGGACTGAGACAATATGCTATTGACTAATTTAATTTTAGCCAAAATCGGTACAATAATTTAGGCTATAAGCTAGGTTTCATAAATCTTTTTGGAATCGGTTGGGACAGTGAAAAGGTCAATTATTTTTAAAATCTCCTTTTAGATTTTTTTTTTATGGTAGTGCATAGTAAAATGGTTTCCAAACTTCGAATTTAGAAGAGCAAGAGAGTAAAATAAAGTTAAGAACGTTATATATTTTTCAATCAACTTCCTGTAAATCTTGTTTTATATTTCACCGCCATTTTAAATGTTTGATTTACCAGTAAAACCTTTTACGGTAAAAACCAACGTATCACGAGGGTTTACATGAGAAGATCCGAGGTGATAGAAAGAATCCGTTAAGCCCCCATTGTTTCGAAACGAAATAAATGAATTATGTTAAGCCAGTACATACTCTAACATGAATGATGGAAAAAAAGTAGATCCAAAGGGTTCCGGGGGGAGTATCAAAAGAGATGAATGAAATGCATCAGTTTGAGCTAACGTCGACAGGATTCGACAAGACCCCACCACCCCTTTACCATCCGCCCACCTCTCTTTCCTCACCTAATACCACGAGTTCTATTCTTGTCCTTTTTCGAATGGAGGAAAGTTTTCCTCAGTGTCTTTCTTCGTGTGTTTTTCCCCCTGCCTCCCTCTTCTTTCTTCTCCTCATTCTATCTTTCGCGAGTCTTTCTTGGGATAAATCTCCTGGAATGACTCCGGAGAACCTTTACGTCTACTTCCGGGTGAAATGCGCAGTCTTACGTTAACCTCGCCACCCGGATTACTATACGCCGTCATGTGTGTGAAAGGATATTCTCTATTTCATCTTAGTTTCACAGACAAAAAAAAAATGAAGAAAAGAAATAAAAATGCAGGTATGTGATACCTACGGAGACATATATGTTTAAAATCAATTTGGATTTTACCTTCCGACTCTTTCCCATTTTCGGTAGCTTGGATATTATTATTATTATTATTATTACTAGCACCGGGTCTTACTACCCGTTCGGGTTATACACACTTATGCTATTGTGTAATGGTAGGGTGATTGGGAGATGAATTGGAGGACCTACAGTTTAACATGGAATCCAAACCACGGTGCAGGCCTGGAATTCCCCACATTCACAATTTGTGATTAATACACGTCTTGTCAGAGGTGAAGCAAGGGTTTGACAATCAGATAAATCTGTGCCGGGACCGAGGATTGAGCCCCGGACCCCCAGACAGAAGTTCAACACCTTACCCCTAGATCACCAGGTTACCGACTTGGATCTTATTGACAATCTTCAAATATGTAGTGTATATATTAATTAGCTTCAGTTTTATAGTATACATATTAATTAACTTAAGTTAAAAAATATGAAGCCTATATTCATCCATACACAAACAAAGTAAATGAATACAAAAATTTCTAATGAATAGTAAAATGCACTTTACTACTCATCCGAATTTATCTTATAACATATATCATTTTAGAGTTTTAAAATATGTTTTTTTAAAAGGAAGTATGTATTTCTACCTCATTAAACCTAGCCAGGATTATATCCTTGAACTACAGTGTCACCTGATAACAAGATGAATAAATTGTCAGCTTAGTTCGTATGCTCACTGGTGTATACCTCAATAAATTCTTTCTCCAATTAGTTAACATTTTTTAATAATCTATTTTTGAATTATGATTAAAAAATACCCCTCCAATAACTTTTGGGGGAGAGAGGGGAGAGAATAGTTCAACAAAAGGTAGCCACGCAAAATTGTTCTTAATATTACCTTCAACTTAAAGTGTATAAATAAAATCTTAATTAATTTGAAATTAATCTTAATATTATTTCTGAAAATATTTTCGATTTTATAATAGTATTTTTTTAAATATGAATCAATCTTTGATTTATTAACTCACATATGAACAAATATTTTAATTTGGAGTAGGGCTGTGCAGTTAAAGTAAAACTCACCGAATCGAAATTTAGTTGGAGACAGAATAAACAATAAATGTAATAATCAACATCCCTCGTGCAAACATTAAGGGTTGAAACCCTGTATTTAATGTCAGAGTGAAACAGCTCTAAAAACTCTTCACAAAATTTTGCTCCAACATTTTTCTGAAATAGATTATAATTTTCATAGAAATTTAATTTTATTAAATACAAAAGTAATTTTTCTGCTGCTAACAATAACATGCTATTAATTTAATAAGTGCTATTTCTTGAGTGATGGAAATATCCACCTGAAACCACAGATTAAGATCCCATGATTTAGCTAGCGTAAGAGCTCGTAAAAGTAGATCTAGTAACGTTTATAAGCGTCAGATAAGATCTTTCCTATGAAAAATGAACTGTACCAATAATGGCGGAAAACTTTGAATGGAAAAAAAAAAAAGTAAATTAATCAATTTTTTAAACATAGAATTTTTCATTTTTACTAGATGTCTCTTTTGAAAGAATACATTATAAGAGCTACCTTTACTTCCCCTCCCCCTTCCCCTATTTTCAAAAAACTCATTTCTTGGGCAGATGATTTGTTTTGACGTTACTAGATGTCATGCCGCGAACAGCAGCAGCAATACACTCCCAATTACCTGTCAGTCGGTAAACCTCATCCATCACCGTGGTATATATACCCAATGTTACTCTTCTCCCCC